>CATNWA010019700.1:0-102408 GCA_951230385.1 Staurois parvus
GACTCTGGACCTGGCAGCAGCATGAGGAGGCGGTAAGGGGCCCATGGCAGATTAGGGGCCTGGCAGCAGCTATGGGAGGCCCGTAATCTGCCAGCACCCTATGACAAAAAATGGAACACACCAGCAGTGTGAGGAGACCTGAAAGTGGCACATGGCAGAGTGTGGCGATGGAGACAGCAGCAATGGGAGGCCGTACAGGGACCCATGAGAGTGGACCTGGCAGCAGCATGAGGAGGCGGTATAGGGGCCCATGGCAGATTAGGGGCCTGGCAGCAGCTATGGGAGGCCCGTAATCTGCCAGCACCCTATGACAAAAAATGGAACACACCAGCAGTGTGAGGAGACCTGAAACACCAGCAGTGTGTGGCGATGGAGACAGCCTGAAAGGGAGGCACGTACAGGGACCCATGAGACACTGATGGGAGGCCGTACAGGGACCCATGAGAGACTCTGGACCTGGCAGCAGCATGAGGAGGCGGTATAGGGGCCCATGGCAGATTAGGGGCCTGGCAGCAGCTATGGGAGGCCCGTAATCTGCCAGCACCCTATGACAAAAAATGGAACACACCAGCAGTGTGAGGAGACCTGAAAGTGGCACATGGCAGAGTGTGGCGATGGAGACAGCAGCAATGGGAGGCCGTACAGGGACCCATGAGAGACTCTGGACCTGGCAGCAGCATGAGGAGGCGGTATAGGGGCCCATGGCAGATTAGGGGCCGCAGCAGCTATGGGAGGCCCGTAATCTGCCAGCACCCTATGACAAAAAATGGAACACACCAGCAGTGTGAGAGAGACCTGAAAGTGGCACATGGCAGAGTGTGGCGATGGAGACAGCAGCAATGGGAGGCCGTACAGGGACCCACTGTGGACCTGGCAGCAGCATGAGGAGGCGGTACAGGGGCCCATGGCAGATTAGGGGCCTGGCAGCAGCTATGGGAGGCCCGTAATCTGCCAGCACCCTATGACAAAAAATGGAACACACCAGCAGTGTGTGAGGAGACCTGAAAGTGGCACATGGCAGAGTGTGGCGATGGAGACAGCAGCAATGGGAGGCCGTACAGGGACCCATGAGAGACTCTGGACCTGGCAGCAGCATGAGGAGGCGGTATAGGGGCCCATGGCAGATTAGGGGCCTGGCAGCAGCTATGGGAGGCCCGTAATCTGCCAGCACCCTATGACAAAAAATGGAACACACCAGCAGTGTGTGAGGAGACCTGAAAGTGGCACATGGCAGAGTGTGGCGATGGAGGAGACAGCAGCAATGGGAGGCCGTACAGGGACCCATGAGAGACTCTGGACCTGGCAGCAGCATGAGGAGGCGGTACAGGGGCCCATGGCAGATTAGGGGCCTGGCAGCAGCTATGGGAGGCCCGTAATCTGCCAGCACCCTATGACAAAAAAATGGAACACACCAGCAGTGTGAGGAGACCTGAAAGTGGCACATGGCAGAGTGTGGCGATGGAGACAGCAGCAATGGGAGGCCGTACAGGGACCCATGAGAGACTCTGGACCTGGCAGCAGCATGAGGAGGCGGTATAGGGGCCCATGGCAGATTAGGGGCCTGGCAGCAGCTATGGGAGGCCCGTAATCTGCCAGCACCCTATGACAAAAAATGGAACACACCAGCAGTGTGTGAGAGAGACCTGAAAGTGGCACATGGCAGAGTGTGGCGATGGAGACAGCAGCAATGGGAGGCCGTACAGGGACCCATGAGAGACTCTGGACCTGGCAGCAGCATGAGGAGGCGGTAAGGGGCCCATGGCAGATTAGGGGCCTGGCAGCAGCTATGGGAGGCCCGTAATCTGCCAGCACCCTATGACAAAAAATGGAAACACACCACCAGCAGTGTGAGGAGACCTGAAAGTGGCACATGGCAGAGTGTGGCGATGGAGACAGCAGCAATGGGAGGCCGTACAGGGACCCATGAGAGACTCTGGACCTGGCAGCAGCATGAGGAGGCGGTACAGGGGCCCATGGCAGATTAGGGGCCTGGCAGCAGCTATGGGAGGCCCGTAATCTGCCAGCACCCTATGACAAAAAATGGAACACACCAGCAGTGTGAGGAGACCTGAAAGTGGCACATGGCAGAGTGTGGCGATGGAGACAGCAGCAATGGGAGGCCGTACAGGGACCCATGAGAGACTCTGACCTGGCAGCAGCATGAGGAGGCGGTAATAGGGGCCCATGGCAGATTAGGGGCCTGGCAGCAGCTATGGGAGGCCCGTAATCTGCCAGCACCCTATGACAAAAAAAAATGGAACACACCAGCAGTGTGTGAGGAGACCTGAAAGTGGCACATGGCAGAGTGTGGCGATGGAGACAGCAGCAATGGGAGGCCGTACAGGGACCCATGAGAGACCTGGACCTGGCAGCAGCATGAGGAGGCGGTACAGGGGCCCATGGCAGATTAGGGGCCTGGCAGCAGCTATGGGAGGCCCGTAATCTGCCAGCACCCTATGACAAAAAATGGAACACACCAGCAGTGTGTGAGGAGACCTGAAAGTGGCACATGGCAGAGTGTGGCGATGGAGACAGCAGCAATGGGAGGCCGTACAGGGACCCATGAGAGACTCTGGACCTGGCAGCAGCATGAGGAGGCGGTATAGGGGCCCATGGCAGATTAGGGGCCTGGCAGCAGCTATGGGGGCCCGTAATCTGCCAGCACCCTATGACAAAAAATGGAACACACCAGCAGTGTGTGAGGAGACCTGAAAGTGGCACATGGCAGAGTGTGGCGATGGAGACAGCAGCAATGGGAGGCCGTACAGGGACCCATGAGAGACTCTGGCTGGCAGCAGCATGAGGAGGCGGTACAGGGGCCCATGGCAGATTAGGGGCCTGGCAGCAGCTATGGGAGGCCCGTAATCTGCCAGCACCCTATGACAAAAAATGGAACACACCAGCAGTGTGAGGAGACCTGAAAGTGGCACATGGCAGAGTGTGGCGATGGAGACAGCAGCAATGGGAGGCCGTACAGGGACCCATGAGAGACTCTGGACCTGGCAGCAGCATGAGGAGGCGGTATAGGGGCCCATGGCAGATTAGGGGCCTGGCAGCAGCTATGGGAGGCCCGTAATCTGCCAGCACCCTATGACAAAAAAATGGAACACACCAGCAGTGTGAGGAGACCTGAAAGTGGCACATGGCAGAGTGTGGCGATGGAGACAGCAGCAATGGGAGGCCGTACAGGGACCCATGAGAGACTCTGACCTGGCAGCAGCATGAGGAGGCGGTATAGGGGCCCATGGCAGATTAGGGGCCTGGCAGCAGCTATGGGAGGCCCGTAATCTGCCAGCACCCTATGACAAAAAATGGAACACACCAGCAGTGTGAGGAGACCTGAAAGTGGCACATGGCAGAGTGTGGCGATGGAGACAGCAGCAATGGGAGGCCGTACAGGGACCCATGAGAGACTGGACCTGGCAGCAGCATGAGGAGGCGGTATAGGGGCCCATGGCAGATTAGGGGCCTGGCAGCAGCTATGGGAGGCCCGTAATCTGCCAGCACCCTATGACAAAAAATGGAACACACCAGCAGTGTGTGAGGAGACCTGAAAGTGGCACATGGCAGAGTGTGGCGATGGAGACAGCAGCAATGGGAGGCCGTACAGGGACCCATGAGAGACTCTGGACCTGGCAGCAGCATGAGGAGGCGGTATAGGGGCCCATGGCAGATTAGGGGCCTGGCAGCAGCTATGGGAGGCCCGTAATCTGCCAGCACCCTATGACAAAAAATGGAACACACCAGCAGTGTGTGAGAGACCTGAAAGTGGCACATGGGCATGAGACACTGTGGACCTGGGAGGCCGTACAGGGACCCATGAGAGACTCTGGCCTGGCAGCAGCATGAGGGCGGTATAGGGGCCCATGGCAGATTAGGGCCTGGCAGCAGCTATGGGAGGCCCGTAATCTGCCAGCACCCTATGACAAAAAATGGAACACACCAGCAGTGTGAGGAGACCTGAAAGTGGCACATGTTTGGGGCATGATTCATGGCGGATTTAGTCAGTTGTGTCAGGAACTGGTGGTTTGAAATCCAGACTAATCCACGCCTGATTCATTTTCACAAACGTGAGTCTCTCCACACTTTGGGTGGACAGTCGTGTCCTCCGCGGAGTTACAATACCTCCTGCCGCACTAAAACACGCGCTCCGATGCCACGCTACTGGCCGGGCATGACAGCCTTTCAAGGGCAAATTCAGCTAGTTGGGGCCAAAGGTCAAGTTTCGTTGCCCAGTAGTCAAGGGGATTGTCTACCTCGGTTGGCAGGGTGCTGTCCAAGTAGGCCCAAGCCTGTTGTTTGAGGTCTGCTCCAGGTCCACCTGATGCTGCTGCTGCTGCTGCGGCTGGTTAGTAGTTTCCTCACTGCGCTGGTGAAGAAAGCTACTCATCATCGACTGCAGACTGAGGCAGCCGCTGCTGGTGGAGCTGCCACTGCTCCTACCACCCCACCCCTCCCCTGCTGCCATGGCAGCGGAACGCGAGCGCACAGGGCCCACAGTGTCTGAGGATGGACGTTGGCGCACAAAGGCAGAGACCAACTGACTACATAGGTTTTTATAGTACGTTATTTTGGCCTCCCTCTCAGCAGGTGTGAAAAAGGCCACCATTTTTGAACGGTAGCGAGGGTCCAACAAGGTGGACAGCCAAAAGTCATCCCTCTGTCTGATGGTTATTATTCGGCTGTCGCTACGCAAGCAACCGAGCATGCTATGGGCCATTTGTGCCAAGGAATGCGAGGGACTCCCTGCCTCCATCTCCACAGCATACTGCCACGGTGCGTCTGGGTCCTCTGTCTCCTCCTCCTCCTCCTCCTCTACCAGATGCTCCTGCTCCTCCACTCCTGTCCGCTGAGTGGAAAAACCACCCATTTCACTCAATAATTCCTGAGCACAAATGTCCTCCTCTACCTCCTCCTCTTCTTCCTGTCCTGCCCCCACAGGGGTCATGTGGCGTTGAGATCTGTGCGCCACGTCTACCGCACCCTGACCAGCCATTGTTAACAGCATTTGTTCCAGGACGTGCAACAGAGGAATGACGTCGTTCATCCCATAGTCCTGCCGACTCACGAATAGCGTGGCCTCCTCAAAGGGCCTGAGCAAGCGGCAGGTGTCACGCATGAGCTGCCAATGGCTGACATCGAAGTTACACAGGGGAGTACCTTTATCCGCTTGTAACATCAGGAAATCGGTGATGGCCTTTCGCTGTTCGTAAAGGCGGTCTAACATGTGTAGGGTTGAATTCCACCTTGTTGCAACGTCGCAGATCAGGCGATGCTGTGGAATTCCGTTCTGCCGCTGCAGCTCAAGGAGGGTGTGCTTTGCGGTGTAGGAATGGCTGAAATGCATGCAAAGTTTACGTGACATTTTAAGGATGTCTTGCAGTGGGGGGTGGTGGATTTTAGGAACCGCTTGACAACCAGATTGAACACGTGAGCCATGCATGGCGCATGGCACAACCTTCCTTGACGCAGAGCAGACACCATGTTCTTTCCGTTGTCGGTCAACATGGTTCCGATTTTCAGTTTGCGCGGAGACAGCCATCTGTCGATTTCTCTGTTCATTACACTGAGAAGTTCCTCCCCTGTGTGACTACGTTCGCCAAGGCATACCAGGTGCAGCACAGCGTGACACCGTTGCGCCCTGCACATGTGATATGCCGGTCGGGTAATGGGACTTGGCACGGGGGTGGCGGCTGAGGACACGGCGGAAGAAGAGGTGGTAGAGGCGGACATCTTTTGTGGACCAAGGACGTGCAAACGTGGAGGCAAAAGCGGCGTGACCTGTCCAAGTTGCTGGTGCGGCTGTGACGGCACCACGTTCACCCAGTGGGCCGTAAATGACATGTACTGTCCCTGACCGTAGTTACAGCTCCACACGTCGGCGCTGCCGTGCACTTTGGCAGAGACCGACATGCTCAAAGACTGGCCCACCATCTCTTCTACATGTGAATGCAGGGCTGGCACTGCCTTTTTGGCGAAGAAATGACGGCTTGGCACTCTCCACCGCGGCGCGGCACAAGCCATCATTTCTCGGAAAGGTGCTGAGTCCACCACTTGGAAAGGGAGGGACTGCAGCACCAGCAACTTGGACAGGAGGACGTTCAGCTTTTGCACCGTCGGGTGCGTGCTCGCAAACTGTTGTCTCTTGGAAACGGATTCCAAGAAAGACTGCTGACGGAATCCGTGAAGAGGAGTAGCAGGAGAAGGAGCATCTGAACGAGCGGAAGATGCCAACGAGCGACAACTCCCCTCAGCAGCAGAGGTGTTGGAGCCTTGACTGGCTGATAGAGGGCGATTGACGTCGGGTGACGGAGCAAGTAACGGAGCGGGGTGATGGAGCGGGGGCTGGGGCTGGGGCAGCAAACCGCCGTATCTTTATCACGGTTTTCCCAGGCCACCAAATGGCGACGCTGCATATGCTGCTGCCGCAACGCTGTAGTCCCAACATGGGCCCCCTGGCCACGCTTGACTTTCTGGCCACATAGTCGACATACGGCTACGTTTACTTCCTCGGGCGGCTTGACAAAAAAATTGCCACACCGCCGAGTAGGAAACTTTGCCCCCGATACTCCTCACTGGCTGACTGCTGCTTCCTCCGTGCACACCGGCACCACTACTGGCCGTGGTGGTAGGCTGCAGTGGAGCTGGTGCTCTACTCCGTGGCCGTTTGCCTCCACTGACACTGCTGCGACCCTGCTGCCTCCTGGGCAACCCACCGACTGTTTTGCTCGCTGCCCAAGCTGCCACCCTCTTCTCCTGATGATGCGGAAGCAATAGCCTGATGACGACGAGGCTGCCAAGTGCGATCAGCCTCATCATCATCAATTAGGGTCTCCTCCGCCTCACTACTAGCCCCCTCGGCTGCGTGTGGGTCAGGAGACAGACCTGTCTCTAGACCGGCTACCGAGCCACTCTCCTCGCCACTACTTCTTCGCCTGGCTGCTGAAGAGGCGGATGTCTCCCCCCCCGTTCCTGACCGCCCTCTGTTAGCTCTTCCTCACTGTACAGTGGGGCTGAGCCCACAGCATGCGATACTTCGCTTGGTGAGGGAACACCAAAGGACAGGGGCAGGTAGAGGACACGTGATTTCAGTGGGCTTGCTCCCGGGCCATGCCAACTAACGGTTGTGTCTGACGTACCCACCGACCGTTGGCTGTAGGTGTCAGAGGTGACCTGGGAAGAGGAAGACGACCGAGCCAACCAATCGATGACGGCAGGGTTGGGTGGAGACACGACCGCTGGATGACACCGGGAGCACTGGCCTCTGGCTGCGACTAGTGCTGCCTCGACCCCTTCCTCTGCTGCCACGTCTGCTCGCTCCTAAAACATTGCCTCCTCTGCCACTCCTCTGCATGTTGTCTGACATACTCTTTAATTAAACGATTCTGTGTCCCTGAGTAACAATTCTGTCTGTCCCTGAGTAACAATTCTGTGTCCCTGAGTAACAATTCTGTGTGTCCCTGAGTAACAATTCTGTGTCCCTCAGTAACAATTCTGTGTCCCTCAGTAACAATTCTGTGTCCCTCAGTAACAATTCTGTGTCCCTCAGTAACAATTCTGTGTGTCCCTCAGTAACAATTCTGTGTCCCTGAGTAACAATTCTGTGTCCCTGAGTAACAATTCTGTCCCTCCCAGTAACAATTCTGTCTGTGTCTGTCCCTGAGTAACAATTCTGTGTCCCCTGAGTAACAATTCTGTGTCCCTCAGTAACAATTCTGTGTCCCTCAGTAACAATTCTGTCCTGAGTAACAATTCTGTGTCCCTGAGTAACAATTCTGTGTCTGTCCCTCAGTAACAATTCTGTGTCCCTCAGTAACAATTCTGTGTCCCTCAGTAACAATTTCTGTGTCCCTCAGTAACAATTCTGTGTCCCTGAGTAACAATTCTGTGTCCCTGAGTAACAATTCTGTGTCCCTCAGTGTCTGTGTCCCCTGAGTAACAATTCTGTGTCCCTGAGTAACAATTCTGTGTCCCTGTCCCTCCCAGTAACAATTCTGTGTGTCCCTGAGTAAACAATTCTGTCTGTCCCTCAGTAACAATTCTGTGTCCCTCAGTAACAATTCTGTGTCCCTCAGTAACAATTCTGTGTCCCTCAGTAACAATTCTGTGTCCCTCAGTAACAATTCTGTGTCTGTCCCTGAGTAACAATTCTGTGTCCCTCAGTAACAATTCTGTGTCCCTCAGTAACAATTCTGTGTCCCTCAGTAACCCTCAGTCCCCTAACAATTCTGTGTCTGTCCCTGAGTAACATTCTTGTGTGTCCCTGAGTAACATTCTGTGTCCCTCAGTAACAATTCTGTGTCCCCTCAGTAACAATTCTGTGTCCCTCAGTAGTAACAATTCTGTGTCCCTAAGTAATTCTGTGTGTCCCTCAGTAACAATTCTGTGTCCCTCAGTAACAATTCTGTGTCCCTCAGTAACAATTCTGTGTCCCTCAGTAACAATTCTGTGTGTCCCTCAGTAACAATTCTGTGTCCCTCAGTAACAATTCTGTCTGTCCCTGAGTAACAATTCTGTGTCCCTAAGTAACAATTCTGTGGCCCTAAGTAACAATTCTGTGTCCCTCAGTAACAATTCTGTGTGTCCCTCAGTAACAATTCTGTGTCTGTCCCTAAGTAACAATTCTGTGGTCCCTAAGTAACGTTTCTGTGCCCTAAGTAAAATTCTGTGTGTGTCCCTAAGTAACAATTCTGTGTCCCTAAGTAACAATTTCTGTGCCCTAAGTAACAATTCTGTGGCCCTAAGTAACGTTTCTGTGGCCCTAAGTAACAATTCTGTGTCCCTCAGTAACAATTTCTGTGTCCCTCAGTAACAATTCTGTGTCTGTCCCTCAGTAACAATTCTGTGTCCCTGAGTAACAATTCTGTGTCCCTAAGTAACAATTCTGTGTCCCTAAGTAACAATTCTGTGTCCCTAAGTAACAATTCTGTGGCCCTAAGTAACAATTCTGTGTGTCCCCCTCAGTAACAATTTCTGTCCCTCAGTAACAATTCTGTCTGTCCCTAAGTAACAATTTCTGTGTCCCTAAGTAACAATTCTGTGCCCTAAGTAACGTTTCTGTGCCCCTAAGTAACAATTCTGTGTGTCCCTAAGTAACAATTCTGTGTCTGCCCTAAGTAACAATTCTGTGGCCCTAAGTAACAATTCTGTGGCCCTAAGTAACAATTCTGTGCCCTAAGTAACAATTTGTGTCTGCCCCTAAGTAACAATTCTGTGTCCCTCAGTAACAATTCTGTGTCCCTCAGTAACAATTCTGTGTCTGTCCCTGAGTAACAATTCTGTGTCCCTAAGTAACAATTCTGTGTCCCCCTAAGTAACGTTTCTGTGGCCCTAAGTAACGTTCTGTGGCCCTCAGTAACAATTCTGTGTCCCTCAGTAACAATTCTGTGTCTGTCCCTAAGTAACAATTCTGTGGCCCTAAGTAACGTTTCTGTGGCCCTAAGTAACGTTTCTGTGGCCCTCAGTAACAATTCTGTGTCCCTCAGTAACAATTCTCTGTCTGTCCCTAAGTAACAATTCTGTGTCCCTAAGTAACAATTCTGTGGCCCTAAGTAACGTTTCTGTGGCCCTAAGTAACAATTCTGTGTCCCTCAGTAACAATTCTGTGTCCCTCAGTAACAATTCTGTGTCCCTAAGTAACAATTCTGTGGCCCTAAGTAACAATTCTGTGGCCCTAAGTAAACAATTCTTCTGTGGCCCTAAGTAACAATTCTGTGTCCCTAAGTAACAATTCTGTGGCCCTAAGTAACAATTCTGTGGCCCTAAGTACTGTTTCTGTGTCCCCTAAAGTAATTCTGTTTCTGTGGCCCTAAGTAACAATTCTGTGTCCCTCAGTAACAATTCTGTGTCCCCAGTAACAATTCTGTGTCCCTGAGTAATTCTGTGTCTGTCCCTAAGTAACAATTCTGTGTCCCTAAGTAACAATTCTGTGTCCCCTGTCTGTGCCCTAAGTAACAATTCTGTGTGTCCCTAAGTAACAATTCTGTGGCCCTAAGTAACGTTTCTGTGGCCCTAAGTAACAATTCTGTGGCCCTCAGTAACAATTCTGTGTCCCTCAGTAACAATTCTGTGTCCCTAAGTAACAATTCTGTGTCCCTAAGTAACAATTCTGTGGCCCTAAGTAACAATTCTGTGCCCTAAGTAACAATTCTGTGGCCCTAAGTAACAATTCTGTGTCTGTCCCTAAGTAACAATTCTGTGTCCCTAAGTAACGTTTCTGTGGCCCTAAGTAACGTTTCTGTGGCCCTAAGTAACAATTCTGTGGCCCTCAGTAACAATTCTGTGTCCCTCAGTAACATTTCTGTGTCCCTCAGTAACAATTCTGTCCCTAAGTAACAATTCTGTGTCCCTAAGTAACGTTTCTGTGGCCCTAAGTAACGTTCTGTGTGGCCCTCAGTAACAATTCTGTGTCCCTCAGTAACAATTCTGTGTCTGTCCCTAAGTAACAATTCTGTGCCCTAAGTAACGTTTCTGTGGCCCTAAGTAACGTTTCTGTGGCCCTAAGTAACAATTCTGTGGCCCTAAGTAACAATTCTGTGGCCCTAAGTAACAATTCTGTGCCCTAAGTAACAATTCTTCTGTGGCCCCTAAGTAACGTTTCTGTGGCCCTAAGTAACAATTCTGTGGCCCTCAGTAACAATTCTGTGTCCCTCAGTAACAATTCTGTGTCTGTCCCTAAGTAACAATTCTGTGGCCCTAAGTAACGTTTCTGTGGCCCTAAGTAACAATTCTGTGGCCCCTCAGTAACAATTCTGTGTCCCTCAGTAACAATTCTGTGTCTGTCCCTAAGTAACAATTCTGTGTCTGTCCCTAAGTAACGTTTCTGTGGCCCTAAGTAACGATTCTGTGGCCCTCAGTAACAACAATTTCTGTGTCCCTCAGTAACAATTCTGTCCCTAAGTAACAATTCTGTGTAATCTGTGTCCCTAAGTAACAATTCTGTGTCCCTAAGTAACGTTTCTGTGGCCCTAAGTAACGTTCTGTGGCCCTCAGTAACAATTCTGTGTCCCTCAGTAACAATTCTGTGTCTGTCCCTAAGTAACAATTCTGTGTCCCTAAGTAACAATTCTGTGGCCCTAAGTAACGTTTCTGTGGCCCTAAGTAACAATTCTGTGGCCCTCAGTAACAATTCTGTGTCCCTCAGTAACAATTCTGTGTCTGTCCCTAAGTAACAATTCTGTGGCCCTAAGTAACGTTTCTGTGGCCCTAAGTAACGTTTCTGTGGCCCTAAGTAACAATTCTGTGTGTCCCTCAGTAACAATTCTGTGTCCCTAAGTAACAATTCTGTGTGTGTCCCTAAGTAACGTTTCTGTGGCCCTAAGTAACGTTTCTGTGGCCCTAAGTAACATTCTGTGGCCCTCAGTAACAATTCTGTGTCCCTCAGTAACAATTCTGTGTCTGTCCCTAAGTAACAATTCTGTGGCCCTAAGTAACAGTTTCTGTGGCCCTCAGTAACAATTCTGTGTCCCTCAGTAACAATTCTGTGTCTGTCCCTAAGTAACAATTCTGTGGCCCTAAGTAACGTTTCTGTGGCCCTAAGTAACGTTTCTGTGGCCCTAAGTAACAATTCTGTGGCCCTCAGTAACAATTCTGTGGTCCCTCAAGTCCCTAAGTAACAATTCTGTGGCCCTAAGTAACGTTTCTGTGGCCCTAAGTAACGTTTCTGTGGCCCTAAGTAACGATTCTGTGGCCCTAAGTAACGATTCTGTGGCCCTAAGTAACGTTTCTGTGTCCCTAAGTAACGTTTCTGTGTCCCTAAGTAACGATTCTGTGGCCCTAAGTAACGTTTCTGTGGCCCTAAGTAACGTTTCTGTGTCCCTAAGTAAAGTTTCTGTGGCCCTAAGTAACGTTTCTGTGGCCCTAAGTAACGTTTCTGTGCCCTAAGTAACGTTTCTGTGGCCCTAAGTAACGTTTCTGTGGCCCTAACTAACGTTTCTGTGTCCCTAAGTAACGTTTTTCTGTGTCCCTAACTCTCTCCCTGAATACAGCCAGGTCTGCCTCTGTTGAATGACTGGAGGCAAATTTTGATACAGTAATATTATACTATGTGATTTTAGTGAATTTAGTGAATGTCACTTTTTGTCATTTTCAAATTTCCCACCAGTTCCATCCCCCGTACGTCCCGACGTCGCAGGGGACGGAACCCAGAACACAGATGCCGGCATCGGCCCGGAGGACATTACAGGGGACACTGCAGGAGGGACACCGCGGGAGCGCAGGACAAGGTAAGAGAAGAACAGATCCCGGAGCAGCGCCGCATGGTAAGCCTGAGTGTAGCTCAGGGTTACCGTTTGTGGAACTCAAACCTTACCCCGAGCTACACTCAGGAATACCGCCAGGGAGGCTACGAGATATCCATTAACATTTATGATCAACCCCTACCTTGGCTATCTCCTACTTTGTCCACTTTTATGCAATCCCTGAAAACACATCTCCTCAGGGAAGCCTATTTCACTTTAATATACTGTAACTAGTGAACTTTTAATTCTTCTATCAGCTCACCCCTCACAGTTGTACCATTGGCCTCTCCCTTTCAGATTGTAAGCTCTCATAAGCAGAACCTTTCTAACCCTCTTGTATCGAATTGTATTGTAACTGTACTGTCTCCCCTATATTGTAAAGCACTGCACAAACTGTTGGCATTATATATAAATTCTGTGTTACATTAATAGTAATAGTAATAATAATAATAATAATAATACCCATCAATTTAGACTAAATAGGTGACCATAAACCTATTCTTCTGTTTCTAAAAAATGTGTGGAGATGTTTAAAATGTATAGTATTATGGAATCTTGCGTACAAATCCTAAGTGAATTTATGTATATTTTGTGTATGCGGCTGTATACTTTTGGGGTTTTTTTTTTACGTTATTGTATTAAACTTTTATTTTTACCATTTTTATTTATTAAAAGAAGTTAAATTACAAATGTATAACGCATTTAGAAATATATAGTACAATTTATTCATTTATGGAAAGAAAGATGAAAATGACCCAGAAATTTTAACTTTGACTGCAAAGGTATTCAAGAAATTTAGTCAGGCAAATAACAGGAAATAAGTCATGTAAAGAGAACCAAACACATTTCCACGTAACTCATGGTTGTACCAAATGTTGATTCCTTAGCTTTGAGGATTGGGGGATAGAGCATGTAGATAATAGAAGATCACTCTGGAGTAGACCAGCTAAGCCCACAGTGATATCTACCCAGATACTCTACATGTCGAAGAATAAAAATGTTTGAAGAGTATAGGCTGCTTGGGAAGTCCACATTAGAATATAAAGATTTCTAAATGTTATTCTGGCTAAGAAAGAGTAGAGATAGAGTAATATGTAAAAGAGAAATGTGGAAAAATGCATTTAACATTTTACTTATTTGTGTTTCTGCTATAATAGAATAATATCTAATATATCACTTAAAGCCTGAAAGGTCTGCTGGGCTTTTAAAACGGAATTGCTGTTGGCACAAAATGGTATGTTTGGTGAAAAAACAGAACTATATGAACCCCCATCCTATCCATCATCACCAACAACACCACTATCATTCCCGCCCCGCAAGCCAAAGTCCTTGGCGTCATTCTTGACTCGAACCTCTCCTACCAACTTCATGTCAAATCACTTACAAACACATGCAGGCTCCACCTCCGCAACATTGCCAAGATACGTACATTCCTTACCCCAGACACCACTAAACTACTCGTACACTCCATGATTATCTCACGCCTTGACTACTGCAAACTCCCTCCTCACCGGCCTACCCCAGTGCAAGCTCTCCCCGCTTCAGACCATCCTGAACTCAGCGGCTAGACTCATCCACCTCACCAACCGCTCCACCTCTGCCACCCCCCTCTGCCTATCCCTCCACTGGCTCCCGATTGCCCAACGCATCAAATTTAAACTTCTAACCCTGATCTACAAAGCCATTCACAACACTGCCCCTGACTACCTCACCAACCTGACCCCCAAGTACCGCCCTACCCGTACCCTTCGCTCCTCACAGCATCTTCTATCCTGCTCCCTGGTCTCCTCCTCCCATGCATGACTGCAAGACTTCTCCAGGTCCTCCCCCATCCTCTGGAACTCACTGCCCCAATCCATCAGACTGTCGCCTTCCCTCCTCACATTCAGGCGCTCCCTCAAAACCCATCTCTTCAGGGAAGCCTACCCCACCCTCACCTAACGGCCATTCTCCCTCATTCCTCCCACCACTTCATTCCCTTCAACCACTTCCTACTGTACCACTACCCCCTCCCTCCTAGATTGCAAGCTCGAAAGAGTAGGGCCCTCTTACCCCTCGTACGTTGTTTGTTATTGTTGTACTGTGCCATGTATTGTCCCCCCTATATTGTACAGCGCTGAGCAAACCCTTTGGCGCTATATAATTTCGATATAATAATAATAATAACTCTAATGCCCTGGTGAAACATGGTTATGTTATTATACTGTGGATTTTTTATCAACATGGAAAACTAATTAGGATTGAGATACAGATGGATGGAGCCATTTAGTTTAATTTTGGAGAAAAACCTAAGACTTGAGACTATGGAAAAGGTTCCGTTTTCAATAGGACAATGCAGCTAGACAGACAGCCAACTGGAATGATTAAAACCCAAGAATATAAAAAGTCTTAGTGGTCCAGTCAAAGCTTAGTCCTAAATTAAACTGAGAATTTGTTTGGGGATGTGAACATTGCTTTTCACCAACGAATCCTATGCAACCTGACAGAGCTAGACCAATTGTGCCAAGAAGAATAGGAAAAATGTCAGGATTGAGGTATATAAGGCTGGTAGAAACTTACTGATAATAACATGCAGCTGTAATTGCATCCAAGAGTGGTTTAACCAAGTTGACTCTTATTCCCACAGGTTGTTAAGAGGTACCCATTAAGGAGATATCAGCACTTTAACTAAGGGTTAGCAGCTGGTGTTGTCTAGATATAGAGGGATAACCAGAAAATTTCAACTTTATAGCTCAGCAGCTGGCAATCTACCCCACGTTCCATGATTTGGACAGGACCTTTGATGTCCTAATGTACAATACAGGACCACTGGTTCTGCATTGTATGTGATAATGTAGGAAAAGTTGAGTGGTAAAGAGAAGTGGCTGTGGGGCCAGGTATTGGGGCACGGAGGAGCTTGAGGAATAAGTTAAGTATTTTTTGCTTATCCCTCTACCCCTCGTTGCAGTGTGGTGGTAAACCCACCACAAGGGTTAAAGTGCAAGTTCACCTTTCAGGAAGATTTTCAGAAAATCCCCCTATGTAATTCTACATTCACTGAATAGACTTCACATTACAGATGCATGTGTTGGGGGGGAGGGGTGGTCCTCTGTGGAAAAAAATGCTGGACCCTCATTCTTCTCTACCTTACCATTTTCAGGACAGGCAGAATTTCACAATAGTGCTCCAGGCTGTTCAAACTGTTCACATGTGTGCTGTTCTTCGTCTCCTGACTCCAGCTTAGCTTAGTAATAGCTGCTTCAGGCCATTCAAACTCCATGAATTATTATTATTATTTTTTTATTATTATACAGGACTTATGACAGTTTGCTCAGCGCTTTCCATTATGGAGGGAGACAATACAGCAACAATACACTTCAATACAAAAGGGATTAGAGGGCCCTGCTCCTTGGAGCTTACAATCTAAGAGAGAGGGGATAGTGGTACAAGAGGTAATTAGCTGTGGGGGATGGAGTGGTAGGAAGAGTAGAGGATTCCAGTATTAGCTGAGGGCGGGGTAGGCTTCCCTGAAGAGATGGGTTTTCAGAGTGCACCTAAAAGTGAGCAGAGTAGGTGATAGCCTGATAGATTGGGGTAGGGAGTTCCAGAGGATGGGTGAAGCCCTTGAGAAATCCTGGAGACGAGCGTGGGATGAGGAGACAAGGGAGCTAGAGAGTAGGAGGTCTTGCGAGGAGCGGAGAGTACGGTTTGGGTGGTATTTAGAGACAAGATTGGTGATGTAATTAGGGGCAGTGTTATGAACGGCTTTATACGTCAGAGTTAGTGTTTTGAATTTTATCCTTTGGGCAATTGGGAGCCAGTGGAGGGATTGGCAGAGAGGGATGGAGGACACTGAGTGGAGACCAGTGGAGGGATTGGCAGAGAGGGGTGGAGGACACTGAGTGGAGGTCAGTGGAGGGATTGGCAGAGATGAATGGAGGACACTGAGTGAAGACCAGTGGGGGATTGGCAGAGAGGGGTGGCAGATACAGAGCAGTTAGTAAGGTGAATGAGTCTGGCAGCAGCATTCATGATGGACTGGAGTGGGGATAGTCTGTGATGAGGTAGGCCAATGAGGAGGGAGTTACAGTAGTCAAGGCGTGATATAACAAGGGAGTGAATAAGTTGCTTAGTGGTTTCCGGGGTTAGGAACGGTCGTATCCTGGAGATGTTGCGGAGGTGAAGTCTACATGAGTTAGTCAGCGATTGGATCTGGGGCTGAAAGGACAGATTGGAGTCTAGGATTACACCTAGTACCCTGGCATGAGGGGTGTGACTGATGGTAGTGTTGTTGATCTTGATGGAGAAGTCGGGGGGGGGGCATGAATGAGCAGTGCCTGGCTCCTTCTCTAATGCAGGCCATAGATGGGTCGAAAATCAGCCGATTTTTCTTTAAAAAAATGAAAAATCGGTAGTTCAAGCGGCCAACGTTACCAGCAATGGTAAAAAAAATCGGCTGATTTTCATCCCGTCTACAGCCGGCAAAAAGTGTCCCTGCAGAGAGCTCCGCTATTTCTTTGACAGTTCCTTGACATTTATAGCGGTTGCAACAATGTATTTGTATCTTTTTAGGATACAGATGTTTTTATTTGGAAACAAATAGATACATTGTTGCAACCACTATAAATGTCAAGGAACTGTCAAAGAAATAGCGGAGCTCTCTGCAGGGACACTTTTTGCAGGACTGGAATTCCTCTTCTTCTTCAACCTCTTCTTCTTCATCTCTCTTCTTCCTCTTCTTCCTCTTCTTCTTCTTCCTCTTCTTCATCCTTTTCTTCTTCTTCTTCATCCTCTTCTTCTTCTTCTCTTCATCCTCTTCTTCATCCTCTTCTTCATCTTCCTCTTCTTCTTCATCCTCTTCTTCTTCTTCATCCTCTTCTTCATCCTCTTCTTCATCATCCTCTTCTTCTTCTTCATCATCCTCTTCTTCTTCTTCTTTTTCATCCTCTTCTTCTTCTTCCTCTTCATCCTCTTCTTCTTCTTCCTCTTCTTTTTCATCCTCTTCTTCATATTCTTCATCCTCTTCTTCATCTTCCTCTTCTTCTTCATCCTCTTCTTCTTCTTCATTCTCTTCTTCTTCATCCTCTTCCTCTTCTTCTTCTTCCTCTTCTTCATCCAGTTCTTCATCTTCCTCTACTTCTTCATCCTCTTCTTCTTCTTCTTCATCCTCTTCTCCATCCTCTTCTTCTTCATCATCTTCATCATCCTCTTCTTCTTCTTCTTCTTCATCCTCTTCTTCTTATTCCTCTTATTCTTCCTCTTCTTCATTCTCTTCTTCTTCATCCTCTTCTTCTTCCTCTTCTGCTTCCTCTTCTTCTGCTTCCTCTTCTTCATCGTCTTCATCCTCTTCTTCTTCATCACCCTCTTCTCCTTCTTCTTCCTCTTCTTCTTCCTCTTCGTCTTCTTCCTCTTCTTCTTCTTCCTCTTTTTCTTCCTCTTCTTCTTCCTCTTCTTCTTCATCCTCTTCTTTATCCTCTTCTTCTTCCTCTTCTTCATCCTCTTCTTCTTCCTCTTCTTCATCCTCTTCTGCATCCTCTTCTTCTTCTTCCTCGTCTTCTTCTTCTTCTTTATCCTCTTCTTCTTCATCCTCTTCTTCTTCTTCAACCTCTTTCTTCTTCTTCTTCCTTCCTCTCCTTCTTCTTCATCCTCTTCTTCTTCTTCATCTTCTTCTTCTCTTCCCCTTCTCCTTCTTCCTCTTCTTCTTCATCCTCTTCTTCATCCTCTTCCTCTTCTTCATCCTCTTCTTCTTTTTTCTTCTTCTTTTTGTCTTCCTCTTGCAGGTCACTGCTCTCATGCGCAGATTTTTTTATCGGTAAAAGATCATCCGATTTGCCCATCATTGCCGCGAAAATCGGCCGATCGGCAAAATCAGACGATTTTTTTTCTAACTTTACTGATAAAAAAAATCTGCCAAAATACCGAAAAACGGCTGAACATTTAGCCCACTAACAATCCGAAAATCGGCCGATTTTATTTTCGGCCGAAAAATCGGCTGATTTTCGACCCATCTATGGCCTGTATTACTGTACATTTTACACAGATTTTATACTTGAATTTTTTGAAGTTCTATTTTACAGTTAATTAAGAATAATAGATATTATTTCTCTAAACACACAGTATACTGTGTTTTAAAAGATAAATACCCTTCTAAGCAGTGGCAGGCTGTACATACCTGGTCCTTCAGCGATGTCCTACCTGAATTAATTCAGCAATTTTTGGCTATAACCCTAAAAATTCACCACAAAAAAAAACAGGGACATGGAAAAAGCAGGGCCTGGATTAGCCAGGGTTGACTGTATAAAAACAATGTAAATAAAATGCATTATACTCACCAAAACTACTGATTATCTGTAACACAAAACCCATCATCCTTTCTTTGCTCAAGAAGAGTTCAATTACTCTGTTGTATGGGTTATCTGTGCATTTCAGTTCCAACAGTAAGTTATTTTTTAAAAAAAATGAAGGCTAGTGCTGAAAGTTGAGACTCTCTGGTTGTATACTTACATTTTAATATATTTTTTCCATGAATGTGTATTAAATTATTTCCAGTAGTTAGAGCATGATAGCCGTCATGTGTTACCAGGGTCAAAGAAATCTGCATTGAGGCCTTGTAGTTGAGTTAGTGTACACCTAGATGGCCCGGTATCGGCAATTCAAAATCTGATTGGTTAAAGCAATAGTTTCATTGCTATTTACTGTAAGCTACAGGAGCCAGCACTGTTGATTCTGAAGGCCTCGAGGCAGATTTCTCTGACCCTGGCAATACATGATGACTATCATGGCTAACATATGCTTGGATAAAAGCTCTAACCTAAAACCTACACTATGGAAGCAGTGCAGTCAAGAGAAAAGCTATGAAATGAAGACAATAGACTGTTGGGAATAATTTAATCCCCCTGGCGGTATTCCCGAGTGTAGCTCGGGGTTAATTATCAGTGCCAAAAGCGGTAACCTCGAGCTAAGCTTGGGATTACCCTGCAGCGTTGCTCTGGGATTCCCTCGATCACTTACTTTGTCCTGCGCTCCCTCAATGGGTTTCCCTGCAGCATCCCCGGCAATGTCCTCTGGCTGATGCTGGCATCCGTCTTCCAGGTTTCGGTCCCTGCGAGCGTCGGGACGTACGGGACGTCCATGGCGTCCAAAAAGCATCCCTTTAGGTCAAAAGCGGTTTTAGACCAGCTAGAGAACAGCGATAGTAAATCAGAACCACTTGCAGAATTGAGTGATAATGATTTGTGGGGAAATTCCTCATCAGACACTGAAAACGATTCTGCGACTTTGCTCAGTGATGTGCGAACTTGGAGCTATATTTCAAATTTCAGTGTTTTTGGTTTGATTATATTATTGAATTAAATTTATTATTATTGTATTATTATTTTTTTATGATTATTTATTATATTATAATTTCTGTTTTCGTGTTTCAAGTTTTATCATCCCCGGGATGTTTACTAGACTCTTGTTCGGACAGATTTCAGTGAGTTATTCCTAAAAATTACAGGCTTACAATAAAAAAAAACATGTTTCCATGCAAAAAAAAATGTACAGATATATGGACATAATCATACCGCTAGGGAGGTTATTACACATTCATGTAAAAAATATTTTAAGCTTAAGTCAGTGATTCTGATTTCAGCAGTGTTTAGGCCAGCAGAGAAGGCCTTGCTGGCCCTGATGGTCCCCCACTGCTTCTAAGCAACCTAAGCTTTACAATCTTCCTTATCCTCCATGCTACATTAAGCCTGACAATAAGAAACCAAGGTTTGAGAAAAAGGTCCGTATCTAACCTCGCATTTCAAGGAAACACTCCGTCTCCCAACTTAATAACTAGAGATGAGCGAAGTATTCAAAAATTCGATTCGGCTGATTTGGCGAATTTCAGGAAGAAATTCGATTCGATGCGAATTTATTCGCTACGAAGATGACTTATAAAAAGGGTTTCTAGGCTTCAGAGAGCCTTTAAATTAGTGCAGAACACTGTACCTTTAATTTAAATGCCCTTGGAGATGAGGAAGGAGAAGGAGAAGGAGAAAAGAAGATGAGAAGAAGGAGAAGGAGAAGGATGAGAAGAAGGAGAAGGAGAAGGATGAGAAGAAGGAGAAGGAGAAGGATGAGAAGAAGGAGAAGGAGAAGGATGAGAAGAAGGAGAAGGAGAAGGATGAGAAGAAGGAGAAGGAGAAGGATGAGAAGATGGAGAAGGAGAAGGATGAGAAGAAGGAGAAGGATGAGAAGAAGGAGAAGGAGAAGGATGAGAAGAAGGAGAAGGATGAGAAGAAGGAGAAGGAGAAGGATGAGAAGAAGGAGAAGGATGAGAAGAAGGAGAAGGATGAGAAGAAGGATGAGAAGAAGGATGAGAAGAAGGAGAAGGATGAGAAGAAGGATGAGAAGGAGAAGGAGAAGGATGAGAAGAAGAGAAGGAAGGAGAAGGAGGAGAAGGAGAAGGATGAGAAGAAGGAGAAGGAGGATGAGAAGAAGGAGAAAGGAGAAGGATGAGAAGGAAGAGAAGAAGGAGAAGGAGAAGGATGAGAAGAGGAGAAGGAGAAGGATGAGAAGATGGAGAAGGAGAAGGATGAGAAGAAGGAGAAGGATGAGAAGAAGGAAAGGAGGAAGGATGAGAAGAAGGAGAAGGATGAGAAGAAGGAGAAGGAGAAGGATGAGAAGAAGGAGAAGGATGAGAAGAAGGAGAAGGATGAGAAGATGAGAAGAAGGAGAAGGATGAGAAGAAGGAGAAGGATGAAGAAGGATAAGAGAGAAGGATGAGAAGAAGGAGAAGGATGAGAAGAAGGATGAGAAGAAGGAGAAGGAGAAGGATGAGAAGAAGGAGAAGGATGAGAAGAAGGAGAAGGAGAAGCAGAAGGAGAAGGATGAGAAGAAGGAGAAGGATGAGAAGAAGGAGAAGGAGAAGGATGAGAAGAAGGAGAAGGATGAGAAGAAGGAGAAGGATGAGAAGAAGGAGAAGCAGAAGGAGAAGGATGAGAAGAAGGAGAAGGATGAGAAGATGGAGAAAGAGAAGGATGAGAAGAAGGATGAGAAGAAGGAGAAGGAGAAGGATGAGAAGAAGAAGGAGAAGGAGAAGGAGAAGGATGAGAAGAAGGAGAAGGATGAGAAGAAGGAGAAGGATGAGAAGAAGGAGAAGGATGAGAAGAAGGAGAAGGATGAGAAGAAGGATGAGAAGCAGGATGAGAAGAAGGAGAAGGATGAGAAGAAGGAGAAGGATGAGAAGAAGGAGAAGGATGAGAAGAAGGAGAAGGATGAGAAGAAGGATGAGAAGAAGGAGAAGGATGAGAAGAAGGACAGTTCTGTGACAGTTTCTGTCTATTTTCTGACAGTTCTGGGACATTCACTCCATACAGCGGTTTCAACCGCTGTATGGAGGGAATGTCATAGAACTGTCAGAAATAGACAGAACCTGTCACAGAACTGTCCTTCTTCTCATCCTTCTCCTTCTTCTCATCCTTCTTCTCATCCTTCTCCTTCTTCTCATCCTTCTCCTTCTTCTCATCCTTCTCCTTCTTCTCATCCTTCTCCTTCTTCTCATCCTGCTTCTCATCCTTCTTCTCATCCTTCTCCTTCTTCTCATCCTTCTCCTTCTTCTCATCCTTCTCCATACAGCGGTTGAAACATTGTATCTATTTGTTTCCATATACACTTAGAGGAGCTCTGCAGATACACTTAGAGGAGCTCTGCACATACACTTTTTTGCCGGCTTGGAATTAATCTTATTTTCATACACTTTTTGCCGGCAAAAAGTGTATGGAAGTTCCTCTATTCTCTTAGCTCTTTTAGAGGATCCATACACTTTTTCTTGGAATTATTCTTATTTTCATCTACTTCTTCTTCTTCTTCTTCTTCATCCTCATCCTCGTCCTCTTCTTCTTCTTCTGAGGATGAGGATGAGGAAGAAGAAGAAGAAGAAGAAGTAGGATGAAAATAAGATTAATTCCAAGCCGGCAAAAAGTGTATGTGCAGAGCTCCTCTAAGTGTATCTGCAGAGCTCCTCTAAGTGTATCTGCAGAATAGAGGAGCTCTGCACATACACTTTTTGCCGGCTTGGAATTATTCTTATTTTCATCCTACTTCTTCTTCTTCTTCATCCTCATCCTCGTCCTCTTCTTCTTCTTCTGAGGATGAGGATGAGGATGAAGAAGTAGAAGAAGAAGAAGAAGTAGGATGAAAATAAGAATTCCAAACCGGCAAAAAGTGTATGTGCAGAGTTCCTCTATTTCTGACAGTTCTCTGACAGCTTCTTCACATGTACAGCGGTTGAAACATCTGTATCCTAAATGGAAACTAATAGATACAATGTTTCAACCGCTTTACATGTGTTCCTTCTGTCAGAGAACTGTCAGAAATAGCGGAGCTCACTGCAGGGACACTTTTGCCGGCTGATCGGGAAATATTCGATTCGCGCACCCGAAGTAGGCAAAATTTCGGATTCGACGCGAATCGAATATTTCCTGAAATTCGTATCGAATTCCGGTTCGCCTGGTTCGATTCGCTCATCTCTATTAATAACCTATGTGCCTCTGACGCTATGAGGCTTTCCCTGATCTGCCTCCATGTAGACCCCAGGAACCCATCTCTTTCCTCTCCTGTCTCCTCCCTCTCTTTTCTCTCCTTCCCTTCACAACGCAGAAGGCAGCCTTGGTTTCCTGGCTATCCGTTCATATCCTCTGTTAGCACTTGGATGAGCAAGTTATTTTACCGACTATTCCCAGGCTTGATTGTATTGCTTCTATCATAATGGGAACAGTTTGACTTCTCCACCTTGTTTGCCATTGTATACTTGAGCATGCAACCTTTGGAGACCAGATTTACTACAACTCATAATCCCACTTTATTATTTACTTGTATGCGAACGTAAATTTACTTTTGTAATATTTTCTGCACATCCTTCCACTCAAGTGCCTTTGTGCCAGGGGCGGACTGACAACTCATGGGGCCCCCGGGCAATAGGGGATCATGGGGCCCCTGTGTCCTTGCTCAAACTCAAAAAAGCCTATGAAAAAGGTACCAGGAGCATCTCATGGGGTCCCCTACTGACCCTGGGCCCTCAGGCAGTGCCCCGAGTTTCCAAATGGCCAGTCCGCCCCTGCTTTGTGCTATTGTTATTTGTAACTTGTAGAACTCAGTAACTACACTGAACAAGAGAAAGGGGTCCAGCCCCTAAACATGTCCCCTTGGCAATAAACTGCTACCTATCACAGGAAGTAAATCTTGTGCACATTTCAGGCCTTCTGCGCTGGCTGTCGGACGTGTGCTCTGGCATAGACTTTCTCTTTCCAAATGTGGGAGTTAGTCACCTTTTCCACAGCCTCTGGAGAGGACATAACAGTGAGCTGTCATTTAACCACTTCCAGTCCGGACACTTTCACCCCCTTCCTGTCCAGGGCAATTTTCAGCTTTCAGCGCTATCTCATTTTGAATGACAATTTCACGGTCATGCAATACTGTACCCATATGAATTTTTTACCATTTTTTTGAGACAGATAAAGCTTTATTTTGGTGGTATTTATTCACCGCTGGGATTTTTATTTTTTTACTATGTAAATGAAAAAGTCCAAAAATTTTGAAAAAAAAGTGTTTTTTTTATAAAATGTTGCAAATAAATAATATTTCATCATAAATCTTGATTCCGTTATTTTTTTAGTAAAAAAAAAAATCCAAATTAGTTTATAACCAAAAATTATGATTTTTAAACATTTTTTTTTACATTTTTATTTTAGTTTTTTTATATTATTATTTTTTATTTTTGTTTTTTTTTTTACATACTGTCACCCTAGCAGTGCAGTGTCACCATGGTGGCACTGTACTACTTGTGGGGGGTGATGATGATTTTTTTTTTTTTTACACTGATTGCTTTTACACCCATATAGGATGTAAAAGCAATCATTTCTCTTTCTCTCTGTCTGCATTCTTGCGGTCATTGAGAAGTACTGAGTGAGCTGTGATTAGTCACAGCATGTCACATGGTACAAGGCTGTTGTGAATAGCCTTGTACCATGTGACCTCTGTGATCATTCACAGATTTCACACGTAGTAAGCAATGATGTCACAAGTGACATCTTGCTTACTACTTTGCATGTGATCACTGATTCGCCAATCAGTGATCACATGATCGGGACCTCGTACAGAGGTCCCGTCCGACGATCGGTGTTTCACTGTGTCCGGAGGACACAGCGGGCACCGGATCGCGGGGTGCTGCGCGCTCCCAGAGAGCGTGCACAGCTAGAAAAGGCGGGTGCCGTTTATGAACGACAACCCGCCCCTGAACTGCCACCGCCCTGCCGTTTATAAACAGCGGCCGGACGGCAAGAGGTTAAGGTGCACTGGTGGCCCCAGTGTTAGGTTTCGGCTTTCTGTGGATCTGAGGCTGTGTGCAAAATATTCTTCTTATTGTGACACATGTAAGCGCAATCCTTTGTGTTTTATTTCATTGTATTTAAGTGCGCCAGATTATGCGCTTCACTTCTTTCTTAC
Organism: Staurois parvus; assembly: GCA_951230385.1. Lineage (NCBI taxonomy): Eukaryota > Metazoa > Chordata > Amphibia > Anura > Ranidae > Staurois > Staurois parvus. The sequence goes on from CATNWA010019700.1 coordinate 24,696, forward strand.
ATTTTTTCTTTCAAGCTTTTTATTATTATTATTATTATTATACAGGATTTATATAGCGCCGACAGTTTGCTCAGCACTTTACATTATGGTGCGAGACAGTACACGAGACAGTACAGTAACAATACAGTTCAATACAAGAGGGGTTCGAGGGCCCTGCTCCTTGGAGCTTACAATCTAGGAGGGAGGGGGAGAGTGATACAAGAGGTAATAACTGTGGGGGATGGAGTGGAGGATTTCAATATTAGCTGGGAGCAGGGTAGGCTTCCATGAAGATATAGGTTTTCAGAGTGCGCCTAAAAGTGAGCAGAGTAGGCGATAGTCTGATTGGGGTAGGGAGTTCCAGAGGATGGGGGAAGCCCTGGAGAAGTCCTGGAGATGAGCATGGGAGGAGGAAACAAGGGAGCTAGAGAGTAGGAGGTCTTGTGAGGAGCGGAGGAGAGTACAGTTTGGGTGATATTTGGAGACAAGATCGGTGATGTACTTTGGAGCAGTGTTGTGAACGGCTTTATACGTCAGTGTTAGCGTTTTGAATTTTATCCGTTGGGCAATTGGAAGCAGTGGAGGGATGGGCAGAGAGGGGTGGTGGTCACTGAATGGAGGCCAGTGGAGGGATTGGCAGAGAGGGGTGGAGGACACTGAGTGGAGGCCAGTGGAGGGATTGGCAGAGAGGGATGGAGGACACTGAGTGTAGGCCAGTGGAGGGATTGGCAGAGAGGGATGGAGGACACTGAGTGGAGGCCAGTGGAGGGATTGGCAGAGAGGGATGGAGGACACTGAGTGGAGGGCAGTGGAGGGATTGGCAGAGAGGGGTGGAGGACACTGAGTGGAGGCCAGTGGAGGGATTGGCAGAGAGGGATGGAGGACACTGAGTGGAGGCCAGTGGAGGGATGGGCAGAGAGGGGTGGTGGTCACTGAATGGAGGGCAGTGGAGGGATTGGCAGAGAGGGGTGGAGGACACTGAGTGGGGGACAGTGGAGGGATTGGCAGAGAGGGATGGAGGACACTGAGTGGAGGCCAGTGGAGGGATTGGCAGAGAGGGGTGGCAGATACGGAACAGTTAGTAAGGTGGATGAGTCTGGCAGCAGCATTCATGATGGACTGGAGTGGGGATAGCCTGCAATGAGGTAAGCCAATGAGGAGGGAGTTACAGTAGTCGAGGCGTGATATAATAATGGAGTGAATGAGTTTTAAGCTTTTCCATTAATGCCTATAGAGAAAAGATATGAATGGCAATACTGAACTGAAATGAGGACAGGTGGTTGTAAGCCACAGCTCTTTAATGGGTTATCTGTTGTGCCGATTCTAGTACAAGGGAGTATAGTGAGAATTGGAGGGAGGCTGTAAGCCCTAGCTTGTTTAGAAGCACAGTTATCCTCTATGCAGGGCAGCGCTTCTGTAGTAACTATGTGATAACCAACAATTCACCAGCAAGCTTACCACCCAAACTTTGTCATTTTGGAAAAAAAATTGGTGATTTAATATAGTACTAAATTGCACAAATTAGCTTTTTTTTTTATATGGAACGCTTCACGAATTTGTGCGTCATCCTTGCGCAGGGGCCATGCTAATCTCTGTACCGTTCCAATTTTAGTATATGTGCTGCCGAAGCAATCACGCACAAATTACCTTTTGATGAATAATTTCCTATTTTTTCAAATTAAACGATCAACATGTATTACATTGCTTGTATTATATAAGTGTGTTGTAGTACCATTTATTTTCAATGGTACTCTAATGCAATAAAGCAACACATCTGTGTTGCAGTATGCCACAATACATGTACACAGGGGCGGACTGACAACTCATGGGGCCCCCGGGCAATAGGGGATCATGGGGCTCCTGTGTTCTTGCCCAAACTCAAAAAAGCCTATGAAAAAGGTACCAGGGGCATCTCATGGGGCCCCCTACTGACCCCAGGCCCTTGGACAGTGCCCCGAGTTTCCAAATGATCAGTCCGCCCCTGCATGTACATTGTATTTAAAAAAATGGAAGGGTTCAGTTTGGGCCACATTGGGGCGTGTTAGCAGCCCATTCAAAATGAATAGCTTATTTATCGCTATGAATATTAGTGCCTGACTTAACCACTTGCCCTCCCGAGGATTTACCCCCCTTAATGACCAAGCCTCTTTTTGCTACTCGGCGCTGCACTAATTCAACTAAAAATAAACAAAAAAAATTTTGAAGAAAAACAATATTTTTTACTTTCAGCTTTAAAAAATATATAGTAAACTCAAAGTTAGTTAGTTATAAATTTAGGCCAAAATGTATTCTGCTCCATGTTTTTAGTAAAAAAAATCCCAATAAGTGTATATTGATTGTTTTGTGTGACAGTTATAGCGTCTACAAAGTATGATACTGCAATTTACGCCATTTTTTTTGCTATACAGAGCTGCGCTAGTTTAATGGACAATTGCGCGGTCATGCAATACGGTACATAAATTAAATTTACATCCTTTTTTTCCCCACAAATTGAGCTTTCTTTCGGTGCTATTTGATTACCTGTGCGGTTTTTATTTTTTGCGCTATAAAAAAAGGCTGACAATTTTGAGGAAAAAAAACAATATTTTGGACTTTTTGCTATAAAACATGTCCAGTAAAAAAAAATTTAAAAATCAAATTCAGTCATAAATTTCTACCAAAATGCATTCTGCGACATGTCTTTGCTACAAAAAAAACCCAATACGTGTAAATTAATTGGTTTACGTGAAAGTTATAGCGTTTACAAATGGCGGGAAAGATACTGGGATTTTTAGTTTTTTATACTAATAATGGCGGCAATCAGCGACTTATGGCGGCGATCAGCAACTTATGGTGGCGATCAGCGACTTATGGCGGGACTGCGGCGGACATTCTGACATTGGGGGGTACTGACTTGGGGTCACTGACATCCCCAGTTACACCAATACAGTGATCAGTGCAAAAAAAAAAACACTGACACTGTACTAATGGCACTGGGGAGGAAGGGGTTAACTTTATTATTCAGGGAAAGGGATAACTGTGTGAGGGGAGTGTTTTACTAGGGGGGGCGGGGGGTGTGTACTGCAGGGAACACCGCTGATCGGGAGAGAGAGAAACTCTTCTTTCCCGATCAGCGTGTGTCCTGGAGCTGTCAGGGAACTGACAGAAACCACAGCTACTGCAGCTGTGCTCTCTGTCAGTGATTGCCGCTAATCGCCGGGACATAGCCGGTAACGACCGGCTGTGACCCGGCGACTGACATCCGCGGCTGTGATCGGCGGGACAGATAGGGCGGCGGCGCGCCTCGCGCGCACCCCCTACCTGTTTACAAAACACACGTTTTAAAACGTGCTTTTGCCCAGCCGTGCCGCCCTGCCGCCGTATTTATACAGTGGCTGGGCGGCATGTGGTTAATGCACCACACAGGCATGATCGAGGCCTTAACTTTTTCACCATTGAAATCTTAGTTCCTGCAACATACTGCATGACTACATGAAACTGAATAAGTAATGAACATTCAAAGATGGTAAAACCAATCCAAAAAAAAACTGAATGGAGTGTGTTATTTTGAATTTAAAAAGACCTTACCTTTCACAATACAAAAATGCTGTTTTTAATAATTAACGAACATAGTTGCAAAGATGGTAAATCTGAACAATTATGAATGTTATTTTGAATTTCCTAAAATCTTTTGCAGAGGGGGGGGGGGGGGGGGGGGGGGGGGGGGGGGGGGGGGGGGGGGGGGGGGGGGGGGGGGGGGGGGGGGGGGGGGGGGGGGGGGGGGGGGGGGGGGGGGGGGGGGGGGGGGGGGGGGGGGGGGGGGGGGGGGGGGGGGGGGGGGGGGGGGGGGGGGGGGGGGGGGGGGGGGGGGGGGGGGGGGGGGGGGGGGGGGGGGGGGGGGGGGGGGGGGGGGGGGGGGGGGGGGGGGGGGGGGGGGGGGGGGGGGGGGGGGGGGGGGGGGGGGTATCCTTCCTTCGTGATCAGAAGGGGTTAGCCTTTAGATCAGATTGTACTCATACGCTAATAGAGATGACAACTCATACCGTCATAGCCGGGGCCCAAGCCGTCGGTCCTGTATGCCGTTGATCAGAGGTGTTAGCAGTAATACCGCTCATAGGGATGACAACAATGGGCAACAGTTGGGGAGAAATGCTGCTTTAGTCTGTACCTCAAAGGTAATAAATCATAGATCCAACCATAAAAATAGAAAAGGCAATTACATGAAGTCCCCCCCCCACCAACGTTTGGGCGGCTTTCTGAGAGGCTTCCCCCAGGAACAGTTTAAGACAGATGGGCCACAACGTGTGGTTGGGCGGCTTTTGAGAGGGCTTCCCAGGAAGTTTAGACAGATGGACAATCGTCTTATGTAAACAATAAATGAATCACAGACATTGAACTACTCAGGATGAATGCAAGTCCACATTATTCCATAGTCATTACTAACTGTGATAATCACCGCAAGAAAGTTTGTGTAGTAGGGACATGGTTCTCACAGTAGACATTGTTGATTTTGACTCCCACAAAAGGTCAGGCCTTGCTGTTAACAGTACAACCCCACATACTCCCATAGAAACAAGAATCCATATGGCATAGTAGTAACTTTTGACTCGTCAAGTTTGTCATCAGCATTGGATACCTCAGAGGATGACCTACGCCAAAATATCGATCTATACACTATAGCAGTGAAGGTAAAAAAACTTCAGCAGCTGCGTAAGTCTGGATGCAGTAGGCCTGAAACAGACATCCGGAGAGAGTAATAGTTTGAATTTTTAGACAATAAATTCAATCAGTAGCTTTGGGAGGTAAGCTGAACTCCCAAACAATCACATGAAGGACCAATCCCACATATAAAGATGTACATGGGTTCATGCAAGTTCTCCTCTGTCCAGGTTACATAGACAATCATTAATAAACTCACAAATAATGAAGTTGAATATACTGCAAACGCAAGCAGAGCGTATACGTATCTAAATGGTTCCATTTCGACAAGCCCTAAAAGGACAAAATTGGTTGTAGGTTATCGATATGTTCTCCATAGGGATAGAACCCATGGATAGACTTTATTTCTTGAAGCACACTAAGTAGGCAATAACATCTCCAATTTCAATCTGGATAATTATTAAGGAAACAAGAAGACATATTACCTTCTGTGGATACTTTAAATGTGATTCCCACTACATGACCTTTTCTCTTTGAAATTCTAAATAATTATATCAGAAGACTGTAATTCCAATCCAGCAAAGCTTTTATAGGTGATAGCTTTGCTTTGAATTAAGATTGGCACTTTTGCTAGCAACTGCAACAAAGCCTTCCATTGGGACCATTAGCTGTCACAGTTGGTTTCTTAATTAGTGTCACAAATGTATTTAGTCATGGCTACATGAAGCCTGAACGTTAAAGGAAAATAAACAAGCTGTTCTTTTTTTTTATTTTTTGAACAGCTATAATAAAAAATAAATTTTATTTGTATATTTAAACAGAACAAAGGGAATCATAAAATAAACAAATATGAGGGCATTTATTATACATGTTAACTTTTTTCACATTCCCAATTGGAATAAAATGGTTCTATCACGAAAAATGTATGCATTGTATCCCATATTTTCAAATAGCAAGCTTCAATGGTGGACAGGATATAGCCTGGTTAACTGACTTCTGGAAGGTTTTATTTATTTATATTTATTTATTTCAGGTACTTATATTAGCGCCGTCAATTTACGCAGCGCTTTACATATATATTGTTACATTCACTTATCAGTCCCTAATCCCTTCATTAGGGGCGTTACAATCTAAGGTCCTAACCCTCAAGGGGCGTATCAAATACTATGGTCCCTCACCCTCAAGGGGCGTACAATCTAAGGTCCCTATCCCCTACAAGGATGGCGTGAAATTTTATAAAAGGTCCCTAACCCCTCAAGGGGCGTACAATCTAAGGTCCCTTAACACCTCAAGGGGGCGTAACAATCTAAGGTCCCTAACTTACATTCATACATACACATACTAGGGACAATTTAGACAGGAGCCAATTAACCTCCCAACATGTCTTTGGAGTGTGGAAAGGAAAAACGGGAGTACCGGAGGAAACCCACGCTAGGCGCAGGTTTTACCCCATTCATGATCAGGCCAATTTTTTTTGCTATCATCACTGAGCTATTTTATAACTGACAATTGCTGGTGATCATGCAACATTGTACGCAAAATTAAATGTAATCATTTATTTTCACACAAATAGAGCTTTTTTTTGGTGATATTTGAACACCATTGTTTTCTTTTTGCTTTTTTGCTATATAAACAAAACAAATAAAAAAAAAAACAAATAAAAAAAAAAATTTTGTGAAAGAATGGGTCGCTCTCAGGAAGCTCAGTGACTCCAAGCGTGGGTCCCGTGATAGGTTGCCACCTTGTGCAATAAGTCCATCCGTGACATTTCCTGCTACTAATAAATATTCCCGCTCAACTGTTAGTGGGATTAAAACAAAGTGGAAAGCAATGGGAAATAAACAGCAAACTCAGCCACCAAGTGATTAGGCCACGTCACATGGACAGAAGCGGGGTCAGGCCATGCTGAAGCGCAGAAGTCACCCCAACTATCTAAAGAGTCAATAGCTAAAGACCTCCAAAATTGGTTGTGGCCTTTCAGATTCGCACAGATTCAGATTAGTACAACAGTGTGAAGAGCTTCATGGAATGGGTTTCTATTGTCCGGAAAGCTGCATCCAAGCCTTACTTCACCAAGTGCAATGCAAAGCATCGGATTGCAGTGGTGTAAAGAATGCAGCCACTGGACTCTAGGCACGTGGAGATGTGTTTTCTGGAACGTGACCATATCACTCTTCTCTGTATGGACAATGGACTTGTCTGGGTTTGATGGTTGCCAGGAGAACGGTGCTTGCCTGACTGTTGTAAATTGGCCCACAGCTATCACATGGTACAGGGTATGTGATTGGGCCAACGGTACCATGTGATAGTTGTGGCCCAACTTACAGCATCACTATAGGAATCACCCGGCTAAATCAAAGCGACTGGGTTTTGGGAGCCACAATTCCTCTGTGTTTGTCGTGGGAGCAACAGCACACTGTCTGCCCTCATCTGGATGACATATATTTATGTCATCCAGCCTGCCGTGCCAGTCGCCTGCAGTAAATTTACTTTGGGCAGGCAGCAACTGGGTATTGCATAGATTAATGCAAATTGGGGCTTTTCCAAAGGAGAGCGGATCTCCTGCATGACTATTCTAAGTGAAGCACAAAGGGAAACCAAGAGGTCCAAGTTAGGGTCCCAAGGAATTGGGAAGAGGTTGATGCTTCTCTCCTATTAATCTGTTTACCAGGTTCTTCTGAGCAAATATAAGGCGATGAGGATCCTTGGCTTCTTCTCTTGCTGTACTGCTCAGAGCAGATGAGGTAAAATCCACACTGAAGGGAAGGCATATATTAGTCTGAACTGAGATCAGGGGATTACCAAGTATCTGATGCCAGTGCTAGAGGATGTTTGGTTCTGGCCATAAACAGAGGACGTTTGTCGCTAAATACAGAGATCATGATATCCACATCTGGAAAGGCAATAACAGGATATTCACATCAGAGCAATAACAAACCTTGCAGCTTTCATACAAAATTTTGGAATGTAAAAATTATTTCTTGAGGAATTTGAAGGCCACAGTTGGATGAATATCTATGGGTTTTGGTCCCAAGAATAGGTTTGAAACCCTGTTTTGTAAAAAGTTTTTAACCATAAGATTCTGTTCAGGTGAATGGATTAGAGCCATTCTGGAAATTTATCTCATTATGTGTTTTAGAACATCCACACAACATAGCAAGGTAGAAGGTACTGTAGTTGCTGTAACTGCTTAGAGGAGACTGTAAAATATCAATTGTGTCTCGATATTTTGTTAACTTATATTGTGTGAGAAAAGTCCAAAATAGAAAGTCCTTCCAGCTCTTGCATAAACTCAGGATCAGGGGTGGACTGACAACTCATGGGGCCCCCAGGCAATAGGGGATCATGGGGCCCCTGTGTCCTTGCCCAAAACTCAAAAAAGCCTATGAAAAAGGTACCAGGGGCATCTCATGGAGCACCCTACTGACCCTGGGCCCTCGGGCAGTGCCTGATTTTTTCCAAATGGTCAGTCCGCCCCTGCCTCAGGATTCAATAATAATAATAATATTGCATAAAATTGAATTCAGCCCCCACCTTCTCCTAAAAGTGAGCTGGTTTTCCTTTCTGTTTCTTATAGTCCCACAATGATATCTGGTGACAGATGTATTGAATAAACCTTCAGTCTTGCTCCCCCTCCCCTAGACCAAAGTCTGAAATTTAATCCTTGGGACCTCTAATCAGAACTTCACTGACATTCCATCTAGTCAGGGGGGATGGGTTACAAAATATATAAATATATATATATATCCCAAAAGTATACTTAATATAACGTTATATCGTACATAAATATCCTAATCAAGAAATATTACAGTAAACATCTTGTATGCTTAACGTGTATGTAATAAATTCTTAAAATCCTCCTAATAGTGGAACTTTAGCTCCTACCCACAGAGATGGGGGGAGGAAAACTAGCTACCACATGTTGCTAGAATATACAGAAAAAAAATCAAGATATATATTCACATACATATATATTCACATATTCACATAGACCATAAAAGTCTGTTTATTTTACCTTTCCTAATCTGGAACAGATAGAAATATAGCTCTGTGACGGGAGTGACTTTTGGGGGTGGGGGGACCCCTGTCTCAGCTCCTCATGTTCCCATTATGTGTAAGTCACCTTGTGCCTGTTAGGGGTACAGGGTGAAATGTTCTAATATTGGTGTGGGGATTGTTCATTGTTCTCTGCCATGTGGTTGTCCCATTATTCTATTATGTGTCTTGCTTGAGAGCAAACTATTATGGGATGTATGGATTTGTGTATTGTCTACTGCCATGTGCTATATCCCATTGTTCTATTGTGTCTTGCTTGCCTGCAACAATCTGTCATGGGATGTATGTGTTCCTGTTTTGTCTACTGCCATGTGGTGTATCCCATTGTTCTATTGTGTGTCTTGGTTTGGTGGGGGGTGTTTCCGGCAGCCCTTCCTCCTGATGGGACGGCCTGCTGATGTGTTTCCTGTCACTGGTTGTATTGCCCCGCCCTGTGTATATATTTTGTGTTTGTGTTAAAATAAAGCAGTCTACCTCCTGTCTTAAGAAGCCTGGTGCTGTCTCGTCCTGTATGGTCAGCGGTGGGTTTCGTGGATCGTGTTCGGACAGGGAAGCGGGAGTTTAACGGAAATACCCAAGTGTAGTCTGGTTCCGGTTCTGTTACAAGCTCAATTATTCTATTACGATCCAACACATTTGTATATATGTCAATAATGTTAATAAGCAGATATTAGATATTAGGTTATGGAAGGCTTCTAACAGAGACATGACCCTGGAAATCAGGGTTGTATGGATCACTGCCCTAGTCCAGTTAGCTGCAGCTTGACATACCAAAATTGTAGCAAGGTCTGGCTGCAGAGCTGGGCCTACAAGGGTAAAGAGAACTTTTTCAGTAGAATTCCAAACAAGACCTAACTATCCCCCTCCTAACACCTATTCTGACCTGTGTACGAAAAATATATATACTTAACTACAGTATTTTCAGGCCTCTGTGGTTCAGACACTTGGTCCTGCTCCCCTATGTCAAGCAGCAGTGACTACAGAGAAGAAGAGGGAGCGCCAACAACAAATGGGCCATGAGAACCTATGGGTGACATCACCACTCCCAGGCAATCCAGCCATTTTTAAGAGCCCTCTCCTCTCCCTTGCAGCTGCCACTGTCTGACAAAGGGGAGATCTTGTAACCAGATCAGAGCAGCCTGAAAATAGGTAAGTATATACATCTTTCTTACACAGGTTAGTCAACATACAGCAGGTGTTAGAACGCGGTACACAGCATTTTTAAGATTTGTTTGGTTTTGCCTGGGATTCTACTTTGAGAGCATTTTAAAATTCACTATCTGCAGAATCTTTGAATGAAGGAACACCTTCAACTAATGAAATGTTTTTTTCTGGCTGAAATGGCAGGATATAATACCAGAACAGACCATGTTTTAGAAAATTATTTTTCCATTGAATAGAGCTCAACAATAATTTGTTGGAGTGTGAAAATTATCTCCGGATTGACCCAACCGTCATAAATTGCCCATTCTATTTGCTCATAGATTGGGAATGTCTTTTCGATTTTGCAGGTCACTTTGTACCCAAAGGGGAAAGGCGGGATGGAGGAAAATCAAGTGTAACAATGCTGGGGCTGTGCATATCCACCATTGCAAGCATGTTGCATGAAGTCCCTGCTTCAGGTCTTAACCACTTCCCATTCGGCGACAGGTCACAGCAACGCAGGTGCAGTGATGACCAAGATATCATTTTTTCCAGCCAGCGATTTCCTTCAAGGTAAAAGCAATGCTATGGAGCCACTGGATTACTTTTACAGGCAGCAAGAGAGGGTCTCTTCCTACCGCCACCACCTTTACCAGGCTCTCCTGAGCAATCGGGAAGCCCAGTAAGGATGTGACTGGTGGCATCTAGTTCCTGGGACACAGTGAGATGAACTGATGTTGTTCCTCTCACTGCCTGATGTCAGAATCTGGAACCAATCAGGATTTTGTCACTTTAGGTTTTGGTTCTTTTTTTATTTGCCCATACCGTCCAGTGAAGCAGCATATGTGCCGAATCAGCTGCATTCGTGGCCAGAGGGAGATCTCGGGTCTAATTTACCCTAGATCTCTCCATAAAGAAGACCTGTCATTTCCCATGTAGTCACAAGGGATGTTGTTCATCCCTTGTGATAGCAATAAAGTTGATTAAAAAAAATATTTTTTAATAAAATAAATAAAAAAATAAAAAAATAAGAATTAAAGCTCCCCCCCACTCACACACAAATGCGAATGCATGTGTTGGTCCCACACACACATTTGTAAATGGTGATCACACCACACATGAGCTATTGCCACGAACGTCAAAGTGAGAACAATAATTCTAGATTCAGACCTCCTCTATAACTTTAAAATGGTAACCTCTAAAAACTTTTAAAAATCAGCAATTGGAATGCGCTAAATATATCAAAATTAACATCACAAATAATATGTGTATAAAAGTCCCAACATCTTAAATACAAAAAAATCTCCAGTGAAAATAATCCATAAATTCCGTGCATATAAGTGTATAGAAAAAATGTCCAACACCCCAAACAAAAATTCTTCTTTAAACATATAAATCCACCGTGCTTTATCCACCACCAAATGAATGGAATAAACTCACCAGAGCTCAATGCTGATTAGATTATAAATCTGCACAAGCGTGTTTGCTCTGGGAGCGATGAGAGTAAGTAGATCATGAAGCAGCACTCTATAGTATAGACACTTCCAGATATCAGGAACAATACTCTGCAGTGACTTTTGAGGTATGGCCAAGACTCCTTATATAACGATCATCCTCCAAATGTATAGTAATATCACTCAAAAATAAAGAAAAGGCATGATGGTGCAGCAAGTAAGAACCATTAAAACTTTTTATTGCAATTTCATCTTACTCACAAAATAAAGTGTCCACCTGACACTGGTATAGCAAGCGATCAGATACACGGAATGGACGAGCCCCGTTCACCGCGGACACCTCGCAGACAGCTCCAGGGAACGTCCTGACGTCATCCAATAGGCTCCGCCCTACGCGTTTCGTCACCCTGACGTCCTCACGGAGCGTCAGAGTGACGAAACGCGTAGGGCGGAGCCTATTGGATGACGTCAGGACGTTCCCTGGAGCTGTCGGCGAGGTGTCCGCGGTGAACGGGGCTCGTCCATTCCGTGTATCTGATCGCTTGCTATACCAGTGTCAGGTGGACACTTTATTTTGTGAGTAAGATGAAATTGCAATAAAAAGTTTTAATGGTTCTTACTTGCTGCACCATCATGCCTTTTCTTTATTTTTGAGTGATATTACTATACATTTGGAGGATGATCGTTATATAAGGAGTCTTGGCCATACCTCAAAAGTCACTGCAGAGTATTGTTCCTGATATCTGGAAGTGTCTATACTATAGAGTGCTGCTTCATGATCTACTTACTCTCATCGCTCCCAGAGCAAACACGCTTGTGCTGATTTATAATCTAATCAGCATTGAGCTCTGGTGAGTTTATTCCATTCATTTGGTGGTGGATAAAGCACGGTGGATTTATATGTTTAAAGAAGAATTTTTGTTTGGGGTGTTGGACATTTTTTCTATACACCTATATGCACGGAATTTATGGATTATTTTCACTGGAGATTTTTTTGTATTTAAGATGTTGGGACTTTTATACACATATTATTTGTGATGTTAATTTTGATATATTTAGCGCATTCCAATTGCTGATTTTTTATGCTTCACCAATATTTTGGGTTAAAGGTTTGCTGCTGTAGAGGATTGATATTGTTGATTGGCGCTTTTTTTTTTTTTTTTATGTTTTCTAAAAACTTTTAAAGCATCACCTATAGGGATTTCTAGGTACTGAAGTTCGGTACTATTCCACAGGCGTACACAATTTTAAAGAATGACATGTTTGGTACCTATTTAGTCGGTGTATCCTCATCTTTTATATTTTAGCAAAACATTGGGTATTATGCTTTTTTGCATCCACTGCACAAATAACGTGTGACATACAATAATGCAACGCCCATCATTTTATTCTCTAGGGCCTCTGCCTAAAAAAATATATACACTGCTCAAAAAAATTAAAGGAACGCTTTTTAATCTGAGTTTAGCATCAAATCAATGAAACTCCTGGGATATTGATCTGGTCAGGTAAGTAGCAGAGGAGGTTGTTAATCAGTTTCAGCTGCTTTGGTGTTCATGAAATTAACAACAGGGGCACTAGATGGACAACAATGAGATGACCCCCAAAACAGGAATGGTTTTACAGGTCGAGGCCACTGACTTTTTTTCTCTGCTCATCTTTTCTGACTGTTTTTAGCTAGTTTTACATTTGACTAGGGTTAGTGTCACTTCTGGTAGCATGAGGGCCATACCTGGACCCTACAGAGGTGGCACAGGCAGTCCAACCCCTCCAGGATGGCACATCAATACGTGCCATTGCCAGAAGGTTTGCTGTGTCTCCCAGCACAGTCTCAAGAGCATGGAAGAGATTCCAGAAGACAGAACGTTACTCTAGGAGAGATGGACAGGGCCGTTGAAGGTCCTTAACCTATCAGCAGGACTGGCATCTGCTCTTTTGTGCAATGAGGAAAAGGATGAGCCCTGCCAAAGCCTACAAAGTGACATCCAGCAGGCCACTGGTGTGAATGTCTCTGACCAATCAGAAACAGATTTCATTAGGGTGGCCTGAGGGTCCTATGTCCTCTAGTGGGCCCTATGCTGACTGCCTGGCACCATAGAGCTTGATTGGCATTTGTCATTGAACACCAGATTGGCAGGTCCACCACTGGCACCCTGTGCTTTTCAAAAATGAGAGCAGGTTCACCCTGAGCACATGTGACAGACATGAAAGGGTCTAGAGAAGCCGTGGAGAACATTATGCTAGCTGTAACATCATTTAGCATGACTGCTTTGGTGGTGGGTCAGTGATGGTCTGGGGAGGCATATCCATGGAGGGACTCACAGACCTCTACAGGCTAGACAATGGCACCCTGATTGCCATTAGGTATCGGGATGAAATCCTTGTCCCTTTGTCAGACCCTACACTGGTGCAGTGGGTCCTGGATTCCTTCTGGTGCACGACAATGCCCGGCCTCATGTGGCAAGAATATGCAGGCAGTTCCGGGAGGATGAAGGAATTGATACCATTGAATGGCCCCCACGCTCGCCTGACCTAAATCCCATAGAACACCTCTGGGATATCATGTTTTGGTCCATCCGACTCCACCAGGTTCCACCTCAGACTGTTCAGGAACTCAGTGATGCCCTGGTCCAGATCTGGGAGGAAATACCCCAGGACACTATCAGTCGTCTTATTAGGAGCATGCCCCGATATTGTCAGGTATGCAAACAAGCACATGGGGGCCATACAAACTACTAAGTACTATGTTGAGCTACTGCAATAAAATTTCAGCAAAATGGACTCGCCTGCTGCATCATTTTTTAACTTTGATTTTTGGGCTGTCTTTGAATTCAGTCCTCTGTAGGTTGATAATTTTAATTTCCATCAAACGATGGGGCATCCTTACATTCCTAACACATTACCCCGTACATATCAGTATAGATATGCAGCACAATATTTTTCCCCATTGAATTCTGATGTGTTTTTAAAGTGTTCCTTTAATTTTTTTTGAGTAGTGTATTTGGGGGTTCTAAGTAGTTTTCTAGCAAAGAATGATGTTTTTTACTTGTAGGGGAGGGATGTCAGAATTGATCTAGACTGGAGGTGGGGGAGAGGAGGAGTGTGGGGGAGACAAATCTTCTACAGCCTCATCTAACACTGCCTCTCGGTCTCATGCATTTCCTTCCATGTCTGTCTCATCAAGACTGGGCATAACAAGATCTATCATGGGTAGAGATGGTAGAGACAAAAATGGGGCCTAAGGTTTTGTCAGGTAGGCCACTTGTTATGTGTCTGAAATAGAGGAATGATGCAGAGACTGATATTAAAATCGGGTCCTGCTTCATTGCTAGGAAAGCTCGGTCATTCTGAGTTTGAGTGTTGTGTGACCCTTGGGCAGAGTGAACATTTGTATTTCAAAAAAGTAGAAATCACAGTTGAATGTTTCTAAATGAAAAATAACGCACCTAGGGAAAAAGAATCCCTTGAGAGAGTAAAAACTTAGGGGTACAGTGGTTGCCAGCACTTATGAAGAAAAGGACGTAGGGGTACTTATGTCAGATGATTGCAAAATGAGCAGTGTGGCCAGGCAGTGGGGAAAGCAAATAGAATTCTAGGATGCATCAGTAGAGGGGTCACCAGCAGGAAGAAGTAGGTCCTGATTCCCAGATCTTTATATCTCTAGAGGGCTCACCAGCAGGAGAAAGGAGGTCCTGATCCCTCTATATAGATCTTTATATCTCTAGAGGGCTCACCAGCAGGAGGAATGAGGTCCTGATTCCTCTATATAGATCTTTATATCACTAGAGGGGTCACCAGCAGGAGGAAGGAGATCCTGATTCCCAGATCTTTATATCACTAGGGGGTCACCAGCAGGAGGAAGGAGGTCCTGATCCCTCTATATAGATCTTTATATCACTAGAGGGGTCACCAGCAGTAGGAAGGAGGTCCTGATCCCTCTATATAGATCTTTATATCACTAGAGTGGTCACCAGCAGGAGGAAGGAGGTCCTGATTCCTCTATATAGATCTTTAATTAGACCTCATTTAGAATACTGTGTCCAGTTCTGGAGACCTCACTTTCAAAAAGATTTTGATAAAACAGAACAAGTCCAGAGATGGGTAACAAACATTGTGAAAGGTCTGGGGGGATAAAATATATCAAGAGCGACTTCAGGAACTTATCATGTACAGTCTGGAGGAAAGTAGAGAAAGGGGAGACATGACTGAAACCTTTAACTACATCAAGGGGGTGAATAAGGTTCAGGAGGGCAGTATTTTCAACATGAAACCAAAATCAAAAACACGAGGACAGGACCTCAAACTAACTGGAGGAAAGTTCAAAACTAATCTCAGAAAGTACTATTTTACTGAAAGGGTAGTTGATGCTTGGAATAAACTTCCAGCCAGAGTGAGCCAGTCAACAGTAAATAGCTTCCAACATGCGTGGGACAAGGATAGATCAATACTCTATACAAAAAAGCCTGGACACGATGGACCACTCTTTTTCTGCCGTCACTTTTCTGTTTCAATTTCCATTGGCTCCCTTTCATCTGGTTTCTGCCATAGGTGAGATGATCCCCTGTGAGGTACTATAGCTAAAGTATGAATTATTGCTTCTGGCTCCTATACATGTAGTGCTATCCTGGAGGAGTCACTGGATTGTTTGAGTCCTCTTGCTTGGACCTGAGAATTGGAAAGCCTCCCTCAAGCACAGTGTGGGATGTTACACTTGTATGCATTTTTTAACATGTCACCACTTTTGGAATGATATGGATAACTGATCATCACTAAGCAACAATTGCACTTGGAAATAGGGCTTTTTTTCTATGGACTTCTTTGTTTTTGACTTATTTCTTTGTTGATTTAATTGTGTTTTTTACATATTGTTTTATTTTTTCACTTGCTGATTTTCATATGTATGATGCATTTATCTTAATGAGGTATTGACTGCAACATAGTTTGAGGCAATTCACATTTTGGGTGGACATATTCACTAATTCTGGTTTTCACACAAATGTTTCAGTTTGTATAGGTCACAAGTGGGTTTGCATCACAGTTTTATATTTAAGCACTGAACTGTTGGACAAATACTATAGGTAAAATGTGCATTATTGTTTATGGGTCCTACACATGTTGTGCCACCCCGGAGGAGCCCTGGATTGTTTGGGTCCTCTTGCTTGGACATGAGTAACCACCAAGAGGCTTGCAAACATTCAAAAGGGATTTATTAATGAATGATAGCCCTGTTAAAGAAATTGTTTTAGTCTAACAATACAGGCAGCTAAAGATGTTATTATAGGCAAGTACAAACAACGTCACATTAGAGGTCAGACTTTGCATAGAAATTACCTGTCTAGCGATGTCAGGCCTTACTTCATCCACTGGCTAAGGTGAAATTAGTTACCTTCCAGGGTGTTTGAAAAGCACCAAAAAAGCAATTTTTTTTTTTTTTTTTAAAGTCCGCAAACGTGCAAACTAGAACAAAAAACCCGTAAGTGTTTCACAAAAAAGTGCAAGTGCAAAAACACCACACAAAAAGTGCACTTAGGGGTGTGCTTTGTCCTACCCCCGAAGGGGTTGGACCACCACTCTGATCCCCCGGGGCACGAAGCTCCTGACAGGGACAAGGTTCCCATTTGGTCCTCCTGGCCAAAAGGCCTGGTGGACCACCGTTCCTTATGCCCAGCCGAAGCCGGACATCCAGTACTAGGCCAGGGGGTTCTCCCGAAGAGAAAACCCCCTAGGGACAGGGGAGGAAGGAACCAAAAGGCCACACATCCTCCCCCTAGACTTCAGGGCAGGCCCGAGGACCCACACCCTCCATCCTGTGAGAAAAACACACACATAAGTAAAAGTGACAAACGTGGGGTGAGAAAAATAAATAAATAATTAAAATAATCTATAAAAATAATAAAAAAGTGGTCGTGCCCAAATTGTGCAGTGACCAGGCCCTGAGGCCTGTAGCAAAAAAAATTGCCCAGGACTTGGCCAAAAGGCCCGGTCCTAGAGGCGCAGTGCAAAAAGTGTTTTAAACGCGGTGACCATGTGCTCATTCACAACGTGGGGTCCCACACCCAAGTGCTACTCATAGCACCCCTGAGGCGACTACTCAGGGGGCACCGTGTTTGCGGACTCTCTGCCTTCCCAGCCCCTGGCCAGACCAAGGTAGATCCGTCCAAATCAGGAGGTACTGGGTCTTTCCAGTCTTCTCGAAGGAATTACTCCCAGGGCCCCAGCTTAACTCGTGGCGCTCCCCGGTTTCTGTCCCTCCGGTACTAGCCTTCCGGACCCCCATCATACCAGTGAGGGTGCTATACAACAGCCATCCCCGCAAAGCTAGAATGGCCGGGAGCACCCCCACTGGACACTGATAAGAACAGATACTACACTTGATCTTAGCCAAAAGGCGGAGAAGCACCAAAAAAGCAATGGAAAATCAGAAGCCACCTGACTGCACAAATAACCAATTTCATCCACTGGTGTTTCTCCTTACCACATTGAAACAAACCTTGGCAAAATTATGGTGGTCCTCTATCCTGACAAAAACTCAGGTTAAACAAAAGATGTTGTGGTACCTAATCCACAAAAAAATGGTGGCAATGCTCGATGATACCTCCCACAAATTCCAGCTGATTTGGTCCCCATGGATAAAGTACTACCTCCCTAAATATTTTGAGAGATCCTTGCTACTTATGTCATTTGGCTAATAGAAATGGATTACTACTGCACTAAAAAAAAGCTTGTCTCTGGCATCCCCCTCTCCCTAACCTGGAATCTCCTGGCATCTGTTCTTTACTTTTTTTTTAATTTACTCTCATTCCTGCTGTTTGTGTTTGTTTTACAAAGGTAAATTTTCTTCTTACATTGACTAACTATAAGGAGTATGTGACCTCTAAACAGGTCTATGAATATTGTTTAAACGCATCTCTGAGTTGAAATGAGGGCTCTGGACATACAGTATTACGTATCTTTAATACAAAGGTATTGAAACAGAAATTAGCTATCATCCTGCTGGTGTTGGTACCCTAATATATGGCATCCCAATACACACAGGCAAAAATTGTGATTTTTTAATTTATAATTATTTATTTTATTTGCAAGGCCTCATGGTACTAGAACAGCCCAAAATCCAAGGAGTCCCCTTCCAAGTCCAAGGGTGTTCTAGGAGCTTAAATTATGCATCTAATTTCTTTACTACCCCTTCACATTTATCACATTTTAGGTGGTCCTAGAGCACCAGGATAGTGGAAACACCCATAAAATGAACACATTTTGAAGAGTAAACACGCCAAATTATTTTTAAGAGGCATAGTAAGTCTTTTGAAGACTTCATTTTTTTTGCCACAAGTTTTGGAAATTTCAGAAAGAACATAAAATTATTTTTTTTTACACAAAGTTGTTAATTTAATGAGAAATTTCTCACACACAGTATGGACATAGAAATATACCCCCAAAAACACATTCTGCTACTCCTCCTAAGTATGGTCATACTAGACATTGAATCTTCTATATCCCACAAGTCAACCAACTGGGTGGCACAGTGGCTTAGTGGTTAGCACTTCCACCTGGCAGCACTAGGGTCGTTGGTTCGAATCAAACAATATTTTTGACTTTTTGCTATTAAACATGTCCAGTAAAAAAAATAAAAATAATAAAATTTCATCATAAATTTAGGCCAAAATATATTCTGCTGCATGTCTTTGCTAGGGCAGCACAGTGGCTAAATGGTTAGCACTTCCGCTTGGCAGTACTAGAGTCGTTGCTTCGAATCCCAGCCATGGCACCACCTGCCTGAATTTGCATGTTCTCCCTGTGCCTGCGTGGGTTTCCTCCAACACTCCAAAGACATGCAGGTAGGTTAATTGGATCCTGTCTAAATTGTCCCAAGTATGTGAATGTAAATTAGGGACCTTAGATTGTACACCCCTTGAGGGTTAGGGACTGATGTGAATGTACAATATATATGTAAAGTGCGGCGTAAATTGACAGCGCTATATAAGTACCTGAAATAAATAAATAATAAAACTGTGTCAAAACCAATATACTGTAATGGTCATCTCTATACGAGCGGTCAAAAAATATTGCTTAGCGTAGCATCACCTACAGTAGTCCCAGTTGTTATAAGTCAGGTAAGCCTAGCCTACTGGTACATGGGGGCCCCCAGGAATGCCAAGTTCACTGGCCAGGAAGCACAGGAGACTGAAGAAAGGGAGAACAAAAGAGTTCCTGTGGTTCCAGGAGTGCAGTTGTCCACAGAGGATGGCTTGAACTGGTTTCTCACAAGAATGTCATCAGCTGGATGTGTAGATGGGTCAGTTCAGGTGGCAGGCAAAAACACAGCCAGCAAGCAGGCAAAGGATTGGTCCAGGCATCAGGCAAAAACATGGTCAATAAACAGGTCAGGATTGGTACAGGCAGTAGACAGAAGCAAAACTGCAATGATGTGGCAGTTGACAGGAGCACTGTTGCTGGCTGCATTGGTATGATGACAGGGGGACTTGAGTAGTGGTGATCCAGAACACTACTTCGGACTTACACTGGTCTGGTGACATTGGAACTGGTGTGGTGATAATCAGGGACACCATCGCTAGCTTACACTGGTGAGGTGACACTGCGACTGGTGCAGTGGTGATCAGAGACACTATAACTGGTGTGACAGTGATCAGGGACAATATGACTGGTGTGGTGGTTATCAGGGACATTGTACCTGGTGTGGCAGTTATCAGGGACAATACAACCAGCGTGACGGTGATCAGGGACACTGGGAACTGGTATAGCAGTGATCACAGACACTGTAACTAGTATGGAGGTGAATAGGGACAATATGATTGGCTTGGTAGTGATCAGGGACACTGTAACTGGTATGACAGTGATCAGAGACAATATGACTGGTTTGGCAGTGATCAGGGACAATATGACTGGTGTGGCGGTAATCATGGACAATATGACTGGTGTGGCAGTGATCAGGGACCTGGAACTGGTTTGGCGGTGATCACGGACACTGTAACTGGTGGAGCAGTGATCAGGAACAATATGACTGGTGTGGAGCAGTGATCAGGAACAATATGACTGGTGTGGTGGTAATCACAAACAATATGACTGGTGTGGCAGTAATCTGGAACAATATGACTGGTGCGGCAGTAATCAGGAACAATATGACTGGTGTGGTGGTGATCAGGAACAATATGACTGGTGTGGCAGTAATCAGGAACAATATGACTGGTGTGGTGGTGATCAGGAACAATATGACTGGTGTGGAGGTGATCAGGAACAATATGACTGGTGTGGCGGTGATCAGGAACAATATGACTGGTGTGGCGGTAATCAGGAACAATATGACTGGTGTGGCGATAATCAGGAACAATACGACTGGTGTGGCGGTAATCAGGAACAATACGACTGGTGTGGCGGTAATCAGGAACAATACGACTGGTGTGGTGGTAATCATGGACAATATGACTGGTGTGGCAGTGATCAGGGACCTGGAACTGGTTTGGCGGTGATCACAGACACTGTAACTGGTGGAGCAGTGATCAGTAACAATATGACTGGTGTGGCGGTAATCAGGAACAATATGACTGGTGTGGTGGTAATCAGGAACAATATGACTGGTGTGGCGGTAATCAGGAACAATATGACTGGTTTGGAGATGATCAGGAACAATATGACTGGTGTGGAGGTTATCAGGAACAATATGACTGGTGTGGAGGTGATCAGGGACAATATGACTGGTGTGGAGGTTATCAGGAACAATATGCCTGGTGTGGTGGTGATCAGGGACAATATGACTGGTGTGGTGGTGATCAGGGACAATTTGAATTGTGTGACAGTGATCACAGACATTGTGAATGGTGTGGCGGTGGTTAGCAACACTGTGAGCAGGGGCGGACTGACCATTTCGAAACTCAGGCACTGCCCGAGGGCCCGGGGTCAGTAGGGGGCCCCATGAGATGCCCTTGGTACCTTTTTCATAGGCTTTTTTGAGTTTCTGCAAGGACACAGGGGCCCCATGATCCCCTATTACCCGGGGGCCCCATGAGTTGTCAGTCCACCCGACTGAGTGGGTGGTGGTGAATAGGGACATGTATGGCTGTTATCAAGGACACTGTAACCAGTGCGGCATTTCTTAGGGACACTGTGAGTGGGTGGTAGTGATTAGGGACCCTGACTGGTGACATGAGTTAAAAAAAAAAAATATATATATATATATATATATATATATATATATATATATAAAATTTCAAGAGCAATAATTTCTCACTCTCTCTGTCTGCATTTCTGTAGTCATTGAGAAATACTGTGATAGCTTTGGCTAATCACAGCTATCACATAGTACAAGGCTACTTTGATTGGTTCTGCACTGTGTGATCTCTGTGACTAATCACAAAGATCATACAGTTGTAAGCAATGATGTCAGGAAATTACACCCATTGTTTACTACTGTCTATGTGATCGCTGATGGGTACATTCACCTGCGGGAGGACATGCGGTTACATCCACCTGCATCAGCGCTGTGGATTAAAAACAAACCGAAAAGTAATTCCAAAGCTGTTATAGTTACTGAAAAACTATTGAAAAAGGTTATTCAATAAACTATTGTAGCACTTGTGAGATCAGCTACTGATATTTAATAAGAAGACCTTGCATGCAATTGGAATTCCAAGTCAAACAAAAGCTAGTAGGGTTGAGGTCTGGGCTCCAAGCAGGTCACTTAAGTTCCTGTACATGAAACATATCAAACCATGTGTACGTTTTCAAGCGATGAACGCATATCTTTATGTGTATATCCGAAATTCCAATCACATGTGAATGTCTAACTCGTCGGTTTAGAGATAGAAATTAATCTTATTCTGGTTCGAAAAAAAATGAGGATCCGCAAAAATGTATAGCAATATAGGCAGGGCTGCTGTTAGAAACCATGGGGCCCCATTCAGCCAACCTGACAGGGCCCCCCCAAACCACAGGGGCCCCATACAGCCAACCTGACAAGCCACCCCCCTCCCCTATTCTCACAAGAAAACAGTTTACTATGCTTCAATTATGAATGAACACAATGATTGATTGGTACCAATAACTCATTGTGTTCATTCAGGAAAGAAAGGGGCTGGTAAATGGGAAATATTTACCAAACCCTTTCCCCACTCTCCATACTGAAGGATCGTATTGCTTGCAGCTGCTGGTGGGAATGAGAGGAGGGAAGCCGGAAACATTACAGGTGTGGGGGCAGCAGGGGGAAATGTATGGTGTACAGGGGGGGTGATGGGGCAATTACTGTAGCAGTTTCTCAGTATGGCTCTCTCTGTAGCAACTGAAAGCAAGGGTGGACTGACCATTGGGGAACTCAGGCATTGCCCGAGGGCCCGGGGTCAGTAGGGGGGCCCATGAGGTGTCCCTGGTTCCTTTTCATGGGCTTTTTTGGGTGTGGTTTGAGTGTGGGCAAGGACACAGGGGCCCCATGATCCCCTATTGCCCAGGGGCCCCATGAGTTGTCAGTCCGCCCCTGACTGAAAGCCAGAGGAAGGGAGAGGAGAAGAAACCATCTTTCATCTGCTCCATACAGGGGATCGGTTCCAGTAATTGCCCCCCGCTGTAGCGATCACTCTCCCTGCCCACATCCAATTCACCCAGCTGCTTGGGCCCCTCTGCTGGCCTGGGCCCCGTACAAGAGGACTGGTGGTACCCTGTTATCTCCAGCCCTGAATATAGGTGTTCTGTCCTCGTTACACGGTTCCCTGTGTGTAACCCGACATGCAGCTAAACCCTCCTATCTTCAATAAGAAGGACTGAATGTAACCTTGAAGCTGTATTAACAAATCAGGGTGGGATGAAACTATCAGGAAAAACAGATAAGTAGTACATACAGGGGTCAGTTCCCTATGCGATAACACTGTCACATGACTTATTTGCATAAATTATCGCATGCGGTAACAAAATGTCCAATTCACAAAAAAAAATGATTCTGCGGTATTTAACCACTTGCCCTACTAAGGATTTCCCCTTCTTCCTGACCAGCCATTTTTTGTGTTACGGCGCTGCGTTATTTTAACTGACAATTGCGCGGTCATACAACACTGCACCCAAATTAAATTTATGTCATTTTTTTCCCACAAATTGAGCTTTCTTTCGGTGGTATTTGATCGCCTGTGCGTTTTTTTTATTTTTTGCGCTGTAAAAAAAAAAAATCAGACAATTTTGAGAAAAAAAACATTATTTTTTTTACTTTTTGCTATTAAACATGTCCAGTAAAAAAAATAAAAAAAATAAAATTTCATCATAAATTTAGGCCAAAATATATTCTGCTGCATGTCTTTGCTAGGGCAGCACAGTGGCTAAATGGTTAGCACTTCCGCCTGGCAGTATTCGGGTCGTTGCTTCGAATCCCAGCCACGGCACCTCCTGCCCAGAGTTTGCATGTTCTCCCTGTGTCTGTGTGAGTTTCCTCTGGGTACTCTGGTTTCCTCCCATGCTCCAAAGACATGCTGGTAGGTGAATTGGCTCCTGTCTAAATTGTCCCTAGTATGTGTATGTATGAATGTGAGTTAGGGACCTTAGATTGTACACCCCTTGAGGGTTAGGGACTGATGTGAATGTATAATATATATGTAAAGCACTGCGTAAATTGACGGCGCTATATAAGTACCTGAAATAAATAAATAATACAAATTTTAAAAAAACCAATACGTGTAAATGAATTGGTTTACGTGAAAGTTATAGCGTTTACAAATGGCAGTATACATACTGGGCTTTTTAAAAAATATATATTTTCTTTTCTTAGAATGAAAGTGTTTTTTTATTAGGCTAAACAGTCTCTAGTTTCTTTAAGACAGTACATTCATTCTGCACTCCATCTAGTGGTTAAATTTAATACTGCAGGCAGATCAACACTGAATTTCCTTGCTGGAGGCAGAACAATAGGATTTTGTATAGGTGTTGTGCTATTAGCTGTATGCTGTTATATGTTTCTTAAATTACTGTATTAAACCTTTTTTTTAATGTTGAATTACAAACATACACTATATTGCCAAAAGTATTGGGACGCCTGCCTTTCCACGCACATGAACTTTAATGGCCCCCCAGTCTTAGTCCGTAAGGTTCAATATTGAGTCGGTCCACCCTTTGCAGCTATAACAGCTCCAACTCTTCTGGGAAGGCCGTCCACAAGGTTTAGGAGGGTGTCTATGGGAAGGTTGGACCATTCTTCCAGAAGCACATTTGTGAGGTCAGGCACTGATGTCGGGGGAGGAGGCCTGGCTCGCAGTCTCCGCTCTAATTCATCCCAAAGGTGTATTATGGTGTTGAGGTCAGGACTCTGCACAGGCCAGTAAAGTTTCTCCACCGCAAACTGGCTCCTCCATGTCTTTATGGACCTTGCTTTGTGCACTGGTGTGCAGTCATGTTGGAACAGGAAGGGGCCATCCACAAATAGTTCCTACAAAGTTGGGAGCATGAAATTGTCCAAAATGTCTTGGTATGCTGACACCTTAAGAGTTCCCTTCACTGGAACTAGGGGGCCAAGCCCAACCCCTAAAAAACAACCCCACACCATAATCCCCCCTCCATCAAACTTTACACTTGGCACAATGCAGTCTTGGCAACCGCCAAACTCAGACATGTTCATCGGATTGCCAGACAGAGAAGCGTGATTGGTCACTCCAGAGAACACGTCTCCCCTGCTCTAGAGTCCAGTGGTGGCGTGCTTTACACCACGACATCTGACGCTTTGCATTGCACTTGGTGATGTAAGGCTTGGATGCAGCTGCTCGGCAAAGGAAACCCATTCCATGAAGCTCTCTACACTGTTGTTGTGCTTATCTGAAGGCCACACCAAGTTTGGAGGTCTTTAGCTATTGACTCTGCATACAGTTGGTGACTTCTGCGCACTGTGTGCTTCAGCATGCTTGACCCTGCTCTGTCATTTTACGTGGCCTACCACTTGGTGGCTGACAGTTGAGCGTGGAATATTTAGTAGCCAGGAATTGTCACGGATAGACTTATTGCACAGGTGGCCACCTATCACGGTACCATGCTTGAATTCACTGAGCTCCTGGGAGCGACCCATTCTTTCACCAATGTTTGTAGAATCAGTCTGCATGCCTAGGGGCTTGATTGTATACACCTGTGGCCACACAAGTGATTGGAACTCCTGAATCCAATGATTTGGAGGGCGGGCCCAATACTTTTGGCAGTATAGTGTGTAATGCATTGAGCAATACACAATACAATTTTTCATTAACCTCCTTGGCGGTTTTCCCGAGTGTAGCTCGGGGTAAAATTTCTATACCAAAAGCGGTAACCCCGAGCTACACTGGGCTTACCATGCGGCGTTGCTCAGGGGGTCCCTGCAGCACTTACCTTGTCCTTCGCTCCCGCGATGTGTCCCCTGCAGCGTCCCTGGCCATCTCCTCCGGCCAATGCCGGCATCCGGCTTCTGTGTTCTGGTCCCTGTGACGTCGGGACGTACGGGCGCCGGAACTGGCGGGAAATTTAAAATTTTTTAAAAATGTCATTTTTGCTGTCATTGCTGTTTCAATGCATTTCACATATATTTTGTCCCTACTGCTTTGTCCGGCGCCCTGCCTGCATTTTGACTGTTCTTTCTGCCTGGAAACTGAGAAAAGTCCATGGCGTCCAAAAAGCGTCCCTTTACGTCAAAAGCGGTTTTAGAGCAGCGATAGTAAATCAGAACCACTTGCAGAATTGAGTGATAATGATTCGTGGGGGAAATTCGTCATCAGGCACTGAAAACGATTTTACGACTTTGCTCAGCAATGTGCGAACTTGGCGCTCTATTTCAAATTTCAGTGTTTTTGGTTTGATTATATTATTGAATTAAATTTATTATTATTATATTATTATTTTTATGATTATTTATTAAATTATAATTTATGATTTCGTGTTTCAAATTTTATCATATCCGGAATGTTTACTAGACTCTTGTTCGGACAGATTTCAGTGAGTTATTCCTAAAAATTACAGCCTACAATAAAGAACTATATATTTCCATGCAAAAAAATGGTACCGCTTTCAGCACCAAAAATCGGAAAGAATCATACCGCCGAGGAGGTTAAGGAAAGAAAAATAAAGAATGCCTTAAAAAATAAAATTGTTACAAAGGCATTGAAGAAATGTAATCAGGGAAATAACCGTGCATATGTCATGTAAGGGGGAACCAAATACATTTCTGGGTATTTCTAGGTTGTACCCAATGTTGGTTTCCTAGCTGCAGATACCAGTATATCACTGGACCAGCTAAACCCACAGTGATATGTACCCAGATGTCTAAAAATAATTGTGTTTGAAAGGGTTGCCTTGGCAGTTTACTTTGTAATATAAACTTATCAAAAGTTTATTCTGGTCAAATGCGAGAGAAAAAGAGTGTAGAAAGTAAGTAACAGAGAAATGAAGAGCATTGTATTTTATTATTTACCTAATTTTGCTTTTACCCAAAAGAGGTACTTCAATAACTTCCCCTCCACCCCATTTTGTGTCCTCTTATCTGCTGTTTAGGGTTGTACCTCATAAAAGTGTTCATATGCCCACAAAATCCAGCTTTTCCCTGCTGTGATATGCTGCTCAATTGCCCCAGACTGGGTCCCGTTCCACCATCTTTCCCTTTGATGCCATTAGAGCCCAGCTGCTTCTTCTTGATGCAGCTGACCATTGATTGTGTGCACGAGTCCTACCCACCAGCTGCTGTGAGTCCCTGATCCTGTTGCCTCCTGGGGTGTCCCCTTCACATACCGTGAAGGAAATAAATATTTGATCCCCTGCTGATTTTGAATGTTTGCCCACTCACAAATAAATGATCGGTCTAAAAATCAAATGGTAGGTGTATTGTAACACTGAGAGACAGAATAGCAACAAAACATTCAAAAGAAACGCATGTCTAACAAGTGATGACTGATTTGCATGTTCATGAGGGAAATAAGTATTTGATCCCCTTCACAAAATATGACTTAGTACTTGGTGGCAAATCCCTTGTTGGCAATCACAGAGGTCAGACGTTTCCTGTAGTTGGCCACCAGGTTTGCACACATCTCAGGAGGGATTTTGGCTCAATCCTCTTGGCAGATCCTCTCCAAATCATTAAGGTTTGGTGACTGAAGTTTGGCAACTCGAACTTTCAGCTCCCTCCACAGATTTTCAATCAAATTAAGGTCTGGAGACTGGCTAAGCCACTCCAGGACCTTAATGTGCTTCTTCTTGAGTCACTCCTTTGTTGCCTTGGCTGTGTGTTTTGGGTCAGTGTCATGCTGGAACACCCATCCACGACCCATTTTCAATGCCCTGGTTGAGGGAAGAAGGTTCTCACCCAAGATTTGACCCTTTGATGCGGTGCAGTTGTCCTGTCCCCTTAGCAGAAAAACACCCCCAAAGCAGAATGTTTCCACCACCATGTTTGACAGTTGGAATGGTGTTCTTGGCAGCATTCCTTCTCCTCCATACACTGCGAGTTGAATTGATGCCAAAGAGCTCGATCTTGGCCTCATCTGACCACAACACTTTCCACCAGTCCTCCTCTGCATCATTCAGATGTTCAGTGGCAAACTTCAGACGGGACTGGACATGTGCTTTCTTGAGCAGAGAGACCTTGCGGGCACTGCAGGATTTCAATCCTTGTCGGTGTAGTGTGTTACCAATTGTTTCCTTGGTGACTGTGGTCCCAGCTGACTGGACATCATTGACAAGATCCTCAAGTGTAGTTCTGGGATGATTTTTCACTGTTCTCATGATCATTGACACTCCACAAGGTGAGATCTTGCATGGTGCACCAAACCTAGGGAGACTGACAGTTGTTTTGTGTTTTTTCCATTTGCGAATGATTGCACCAACTGTTGTCACCTTCTCACCAAGCTGCTTGGCGATAGTTTGCTAGCCCTGTCCAGCCTTGTGTAGGTCTACAATCTTGTCCCTGACATCCTTGGACAGCTCTTTGGTCTTTGCCATGGTGGAGAGTTTGAAATCTGATTGTTTGATTGCTCCTTTGGACAGGTGTCTTTTATACAGGTAACAAAATGAGATTAGCAGCACTCCCTTTAAGAGACTGCTTCTAATCTCAGCTTGTTACCTGTATGAAAGACACCTGGTAGCCAGAAATCCTGCTGAATGATAGGGGATCAAATACTTATTTCCCTCATGAACATGCAAATCAGTCATCATTTATTAGACATGCATTTCTGCTGAATTTTTTTGTTGCTATTCTGTCTCTCAGTGTTACAATACACCGAACATTCGATTTTTAGACCGATCATTTCTTTGTGAGTGGGCAAACATTCAAAATCAGCAGGGGAGCAAATATTTCTTTCCTTCACTGTATCCCAGGAGGTTGCAGGAGCAGGGACACCTAGGCGAGAACGGTGGCAGTGGGGAAGGCCATAGCAAAACTTTTAAAACATTTTTTTAAATTTAAAAAAAATGTAATTTCGATACTGTGGGAGGGTGAGGAATGGAGGAAGTTAAAGTGTAAGTTCACCTTTTCAGAAAAAATAAAAATGTGAACTAACACTGTACACCCTCCCCACCCCACTTGTCCCCATTGTACTTGTCCCCATGGGTGATGAGCTGTCAGTGTCGGCAGACACGGTGTAGTGGTCTGGGTATTCAAAATACCCACTTTTCTCCCTCTTCTCTGTGCAGCACTTCTGGGATGGATCAAAGTGATAGTGTGCCGGTGCTAACCAATAAGAAGCGCTCTGATCTGTCCTGAAAGTGCTGCAAAAGAAGAGGGAGAAAAGCAGGGATTTCAAATCCCTGAACCACTGTTCCAGTTATGTGGGCAGTAATAGCTCATCCCGCATGGAGGTAAGTACAGCAGGGACCATGGGCCAGTGTAGTGATTTGTCATCGGCTGTGTCCCATTGAAACAGCCAGTGACAGATCACGCTGGTACGTGGCCCCGTGGCCATGTGCAAAGCACTTTCCACCAGGCCGTCAATCTGCTATGGCCAGGCAGAAAGGTGTTAAGCAATTTTGTAATAAACTGACTGAATTTTAATTGTTGTCTTGTGGTGTGCCAATAAAGTCAGTCCATACATTGGAGACTAGCAAGGGGAGGTATTATCTTCCCTTCCTGGTTCCATTTTCTTTTTTCTGATACACTGGGATGTGGCACTTTGGAAGACTGTATTACTTTATTATAAGTATTGAGCAAAGTTACAAAGATGGTAAATTTCCTACAAAGGAGTTATGAACCAAGTATGTTATTTTGACTTTCCCAAGATGTTGTGCAGATTGTGTGCAATTTTTATTCTGAGAGCCGTGGTCCTTATGCCATAAATCAGAGGATTAACAGTAATAGATGTATTCAGACCACTCATAGAGATGACAACATGGGCAACAGTTGAGAGAGAAATGCTGCCTAATCTATACCTAAAGGCAATAAACATAGTTCCAACCATAAAAATGGAAAAGGCAATTACATGAGTAACCAACGTTTGGGCGGCTTTCTGAGAGGCTTCCCTAGGAAGTTTGAGACAGATGACAATCGTCCTTATGTAACAGTAAATGACCACAAGCACAGAGATAATCACAACGAACAAAGCACATACTGTTCCATAGATATTATTGACTGTGATATCACCACAAGAAAGTCGATTGAGAGACATGGTCTCACAGTAGACATTGTTGATATTTACTGCGCAAAAGGTCAACCTTGCCGTAACAATACAACTGTACCTGTTACCACAAGAACAAAAACCCATATGGAAAGTAGAAACTTTTGACTTGTCAAGTTTGTCATCAGCATGGGGTACCTCAGAGGGTGACCTACCGCCAGATATCGGTCATATGCTATAATAGTGAAAGTAAGAATTTCAGCAGCAGAATAACTCTGGATGCAAAAGCCT
Source organism: Staurois parvus (assembly GCA_951230385.1). Lineage (NCBI taxonomy): Eukaryota > Metazoa > Chordata > Amphibia > Anura > Ranidae > Staurois > Staurois parvus. Next base: position 54,790 of record CATNWA010019700.1, read on the forward strand.
TGAAGTAGACATCCGGAGAGGGAAATAGTTGGATTTTTACACAATAAGTCAATCAACAGCTTGGGGAGGTAAGATGAACTCCCGACCATCACGTTGAAGACTAGCCCACATATAAAGATGTACATCGGTTCATGCAAACTTTTCTCTGTCCAGGTTACATAGATAATAAATAAACTCACAAAGAGAGAAGTTGAATATACTGTAAAAGCAAGTAGAGCGTATAAGTATCTAAATGGTTCCATCTCAATAAGCCCCAAAAGGACAAAATTGGTGTAGGTTGTTGATATGTTCTCCATGGATAGAATTGGGGATAGACTTTCTTTCTTGCAGTGCACAGTAGACAAATCATAACATTGTATTTCAATTAGGATACCATGAAGGAAATTAGAAGAAATATTCTACTCTGTGGATACTTTAAATGTGGTTGTGGCTACAGGACTTTCCTCTACACTTCTATATATATCAGAAGACTGAAACATTCCAAACCAGACAAGCTTTTATACTGTAGGTGAAGCTTTGCTTTGAATTAAGATCGCACTTTTTCAGCAACTGCAAAAAATCCTTCCAGTGGGACCATTAGCTGCCACAGCTGGTATCCTAATTAGTGTCAGAAATATATTTAGCCATGGCTACGTAAAACCGAACTTCAAGAAGTAAAAAAAAAAGAATGAATAACCTTTTTTTTTGTCAAACAGATATAATACACTTTTTGTGGTATATTTAACAGACCAAAAATATTTTTTTTGTTAGAATTTACATACACTTTAACCCCTTGCCTACTGGGCACTTTTACCCCTTTCCTGCCCAGGCCACTTTTCAGTTTTCAACACTGTCGCACTTTGAATGACAATTGCGCGGTCATGCAACACTGTACCCAAACAAAACTTTTAAAAATGTTTTGAGACAGAGCTTTCAGTGGTATTTAATCACCACTGGGATTTTTATTTTTGCTAAACAAACTAAAAAAGACTGAAATTAAAAAAAATTCTTAGTTTCTGTTGTAAAATGTTGTAAATAAGTAATTTTTTCTCCTTCACTGATGTGCACTAATGAGGCTGCAGCGATGGGCACTGATAGGCTGCATTAATGGGCAATGATGAGGAGGCACTGGTGGGCACTGACAGGCATCACTGATGGGCACTGAAAGGCAGCACTCATATATCTCACTGATAGGCGGCAGTAATGGGCACTGATAGGCAGCACTGACTGGCACTGATAGGCAGAACTGACAAACACTGATAGGCGGCACTGAGTGGCACTGATAGGCAGCACTTACTGGAACTGATAGGGATCACTGAAAGGCAGTTCTGATGGGCACTGATATGTGACATTGATGTTCACTAATGGGAACTGGTATGTGGCATTTATGGGCACTGACAGGTGGCAATTAGGGGCACTGGCAGGTGGCACTGATGGGGCTACACTGATCATCAGGGCACTGATTATCAGTGCCCTGATGATCAGTGTACATGTCCCCTCTGAGGAATGCTGATTACCGGCTCTCCTCTCCTCGCCCGCTGTCAGTGTGAGGAGAGGACTGCCAATAACTGGCATTTCCTATTTACATGCAATCAGCTATGATTGGACACAGCTGATCACATGATAGAGCCAATGTCATTGGCTCTTTACTACGATCGGTGATCCGCTGTGTCTGAGGGACACAGCGCACCACCGATCACCGCATTGTGAGCCCAGGGGGGGCACGCATGCACAGCTAGAGTGGGAGGATGTCTTCCCAGAATAAGAGAACCGCCACCCTCCCGTCATTTCCTTATATTGCGGGCGGGAGGCGGTAAATACACATTCCCAATTGGAAAATAACTGTACAGTACTATCCCTAAAATGTATGCATTTTATCACAATCTTCAAATAGCAAGTTTCAATGGAGGACAGGAACAACCTGGTTAATGCATAGATAAATACAAATACAGGGCTTTTTTAGAGTAGGGTACAACTCCTAGATCACTGTCACAGGATTATCCACTGGGCACTCCTCAGTGAGAGAGACACAGACTCACAAGAACACTGGACAGTCTTCCCTCCAGTCTCCTCTGGGTATCTTCAGTGAGCTATATCCCCCCCTAAAGCTTAAGACTATAGCTGGAACCTGGCAGGGCTGAACCTAGGATCTCGCAGCCACTGCTCCAGGCTTCAAACTATTTATGGGTGCTCCAGCCTCCTACTAGACAACTTGTCAAGGGATTGGAGGTGTCATGAACTTGGGGCTGCAGGAGAACCATTGCCCAATGAACTCTGTGTTTTTATTGTGTTTTCAAGTTATCCAGAAGGAGCTGGTCATTAGTTGTTTTTTTATGCCTATTCAGTTACCCATCTAGCCTGGGCACTCCATTAGCATTTCACTGGTCCTAGCCACATTCACATGGAACCGTATAGAGGCTAGGGCCAGTATGAATACATGCTAACTTTACTAGGAGTCACTTCGAAGGATCATTTTCCTGTGACATCGCTCTTTTGGAACTATGCTCTCCTTTTGGTGGGACATGGGCCAGTGTGGTTACTGAGAGGGAGCTTGCTTGAGAACCTAGAATTTTGGTATTACATTTCACTGGAGTTTGGTAAACATGGCGATAGAATTGTTGCCTGGTTATTCTATGGACAGCACTCAGGTACCTTTTAACCAGCTGTCACTCCGGCCCCGTCCATGCACAGCCTATCAGTGCCCATCATTGCCACATAACAGTGCCACCTATCAGTGTCACATATTAGTGCCCATCAGTGCTGCCTTTCAGTGCGAACCAATGATGGCTATCAGTGCCATCTATATATCATTGCTGTCTATCAGTGCCACATATCAGTGCCCATCATTCATTTTTTTTTTTCCATAAAGTCTTTTATTGAAAACAGATGGTATCAACAACAATAGCCTTTCAGAATCATTTTCAAGTAAAAACATTACATCAGAAAGAAAGAAAATGTGTAGAGCAGTCATATACAGTCAGTGTACAACAAGATACAATCCAGTCCAACATGAGTGAATACAGAGGAATAGGAGTATGCAAACCATATTCTGTCGGAGGATTAGTTCTATCAACCTACTGGTATAGGTATAAAGAACAATCAATAATGTAACTCCATCCTCAGCTGTAGTACACCAGGATTACAAATATGGCAGGACTGTAGAAAGAGAAGAGAAAAAAAGAAGAAAAAGGAAGAGAGAAAGAAAAGAGAAGAAAAAAAAAACCAAGAAACAAGCGAGTAGCAAACAATTGGTCCTCCTCTCCCACAAGCACATGACCTATAGCCTCAGAAATTCCAAAATTCCAACCCCCCCCCCTACTGAAAATGTCTGGTGGGGAAAACTGAAGAAGGGCATCTCTAGATGACCAAAGGAAGGTCACTCAATCAATCATTCAAACACTTCCCAGATAATCCGCAGTGAACTTAATGTGAATCCAGTCAGACCAAATTGTGTGAAATTTCTTTATATTTTCACATGAAACATAAATAAGCTCTTCCATTTCCTCAGTTTTATTAATTCTCATAAACCACGTTCTAATCATTGGGACAGTCTGTGAGCACCAGTGGAACGGTATACACATTCTAGACGCATTCACCATGTGCATGGCTAGGGATTTGAAATATGCCCTTCGAGGAAGGGTAGAGTGAAGCAATAGATATTGAGATGGAGTGAAATTCAAGGGTAACGCAGTAATTTGATAAATAAGTTTATGTACAGCAGACCAAAAGGGTGTCAGAAAGTCACAACTCCACCATATATGAAGCATAGATCCCTCCTGTCTGCCACATCTCCAACACAGATTAGATACTAAGGGGTAGCATTTATGCAGGAGCACTGGAGTCCTATATTATTAAGTTCTAACTTTGTAGGCATTTTCCTGAACCACTACGTTAAGGTAGCCCTTGTGCACAGACTCAGTAAGCTTTTCCCTGACATCATCCGTAAATGAGAGTTGGAGCTCCTTTCCCAAGCCCCTCTCGCCTTATCCGGTACATCCAAAGAGCAAGCCAGCAACATGGAGTAAATTGTCGAAAACAAATGGTATTGGGGTCTCTTTCGAATACACAAGGATTTAAAAGGCATTAGGGATCTAGACCACGGTTGTAGGAAATGCTTAATTTGTCTCAAGGTCCAGGACGAGAAGGTCTTAGTAGAGGAGATGGACTCAAGACATGTAAACAAGACAAATTTCCCGGAAGAAAAAAATGACAGCTCAAAACATCTCTGTGGGGCCACTCTAAATTTAGGAACGTGTCTGAGAGCTCAGGAGGAAAATCTTTACTATCTCAGAGGGATGTTAAAGAGCCAGGACTAGACAACAAAATTTTTAAGTGACACGCCTATAAGAGGGTGGTGTAGCATGTCTTTCAATTTGAGCAGAGGTCCAGGGCAGAAACTGCAAATTTTGATGACACAAATCCTTCTCCAGATCCACCCATGCTTTCCCCACAGCATGGATACACCTGTCTGTGGCGGAACCATTCTACCTCTGCTTCCTCTTGCGGAGCGATGCAGCATCCGCGGTATAGTCTCAGCCAATGGTCCCCTTTTCCGGCTAGTCTTCCAGCACTCTGCCAAGGTGGGTATTAAAGCTTAAAGACAATCCTTCCCCGATATCACAAGTCAGAACTTCTTGTAGGGTGAATGAATGCATCGCTTTATTGAACACAACTCTACTTATACAGTACATGCTGCCCCCTCCACCCCCACCAGACAGTCTTGCACCTGGTTCCCCACCCACACCCAAAACTCTACAGTACAATACAGCAGTAATCAGCACAGTATGAAATCTGGATAAGTAAAAGGCTACAAGTCCCCATTACCCAAGCAAACTGCAGAATGCCTGTCTACATAACAGCTGCTAAACATATACAGTTTTAAAAAAGGCAGAACGGGAAGGCCACTTAACAGGGGGATAACACCGGAATGGAAAGGGCAAAATGTTATCACAAAGGGATGGTTCTTCACAAGGCTCCCCCGTTGGGTAACACCCACCAGACCCAGCGAGACCTTCAAATGGGTCCACTTGGGGCTGATTGGTTCAAAGGGTTACTTCACCAACTCGGTTTGCCAGAACAACCCATCCGCATTGGCATTTTGCTTCCCCGGTTGGTACTGGATGGTAAAGTTATAGGGTTGGAGGGCAAGCTCCACTGCAGCAGCCGACCATTGTCCCCAGAGACCTGGTTTAGCCATGGGGTTGTAATCGGTGAGTACGGTGAAGGAGCGCCCGTACAGGTAGGGCTTCAATTTCTTGAGTGCCCATACCAAGGCAAGACATTTTTTCTCCACAGCAGCGTAGGCCACCTTCCGGGGTAACAAAGTTTTACTTAGGTAGGCCACTAGATGGTCGTTCCCATCATCCCCAATTTGGCTCAGAACAGCGCCCAATCCAGAGGTGGAGGCATCTGTGTGAACACAAAACTGTTTGGAAGGGTCAGGAGCGGCCAAAATGGGAGCATGGACCAGGTCATGTTTGAGCTTTTGGAAAGCCATTTCACACACTGGGGACCACACAACCTGTCGGGGCAGATTCTTCCGGGTCAGATCCGTTAGGGGTTTAGCAATGGTGCTGTTGTTGGGGATGAATTTACAGTAGTACCTTGCAGTGCCTAGGAAGGCAAGGACCTGGATCTTGGTTCAGGGAGTGGGCCAATTTTCTACCGCTTCCACCTTTGCTGGTGCCGGTCATTGCTTCCCACATCCTACCCAATGTCCTAGATATTGGCCCTTGGACACCCCAACATGGCATTTGTCAGGTCGGATGGTCAGCCCTGCTTGCCCAATGCTATCAAGCACTTCCCAGAGGTGTCGGAGGTGATCCTCCCAACTATCACTGTAGATAGCTATATGTCTAGATAGGCGCAGGAGAAGTCCTGCAGCCCATCCAGCAGCTTATCTACAATTCTCTGAAAGGTAGCTGGGGCGTTCTTCATCCCAAACGGCATGACTCTGGACTGGTACAAGCCGAACGGGGTGATGAATGCCAACTTTGGTACCGCGCCTGCATCCAGTACCCCTTGCAGAGATCGATGATGGTAAGGAAATTACCTCTGGCCATCCGGTCAAACAGCTCATCTATCCAGGGCATGGGTATGCATCTGTCATGGTCCAGTCATTGAGCCTCCTGTAGTCCACACAGAACTGGATGGTTCGGTCCTTCTTGGGTTCCATGACCACTGGGGAGGCCAGGGGTCTGTCAGAGGGCTCTATCACATCTAAATCTAACATTTCCTTAATCTCTTTCCTCATCCCTCTGACGGACTTGGGCACTCGGTAGGCTGCCTGCTTCAGGGGGGCCTGACCCTGCGTGTCTACCCGTTGGGCAGTTTGTGGTGGTGTACCAGGGCAGGGACGAGAACAGCCCTTGGCACTTTTGGAGCAGTTGGCAGGCCTATTCCTGAGCCTCGGGAGGCAGCCATGTGCTGATATCTACGTCCACTATACTCAGCTTGGACTGTCCGTCCCCCCAGCAGCCCCGGTAGAAGAAGCGTTTCTGAGTCATCGGTAGCCAGAGCGCAAATAGCAGCTACACTCTCCTCCTGTCGTTCGATGAACGGTTTCAGCATATTCACATGGAAGGTTCACCAGATCCTTCCATCCGAACAGCGAACTACAATGTATGTGGTATCACAGAGTTGATCCACCACTTGGTATGGGCCCTGCCAGGCAGCCTGTAATTTGTCATGCCTGACTGGTTTCAAGGCCAACACTTTCTGTTCTAAGTGAAACGTTTGGTTTCGGGCAGACCGGTCATACCACCAGTTCTGTTGGCTCTGGGCGGCCTCTAGGTTGTCCTATACTAGGGTTGTCAACCATTGAAGCCTATCCCTGAGCTCCAGCACATAGGCCACCACTGAGGTCCCCTCCTCGGCCACTACTCCCTTCCAGTGTTTGCGTAGGAGATCCAGGGGTCCCCGAACCCTCCGGCCGTACAGCAGCGTGAAGAGAGAGAACCCAGTGGACTCCTGCGGTACCTCTTGGTAGGCGAACAAGAGGTGGGGGAGATGCCGCTCCCAGTCCTTATGGGACATGGTGAAGGTTCGGAGGAGCTGTTTCAGCATACCGTTAAACCGTTCGCAAAGCCCATTGGTCTGGGGGTGGTAGGTAGAGCTGTACAGTCGTCTAATCCCGCATAACTTCCAAAGTTGTTGGGTAAGCTTGGCCATGAACTGCGGGCCTTGGTCGGTCAGGATCTCCCAAGGAAATCCTACCCGAGTAAAGATCTGCAGCAGGGCTTGAGCAACCATTTCTGCCTGCACTATGCACTTACTCAGCGCTATGGCCTCTGGATACCGGGTGGCATAGTCGACAATGGTCAAGATATTCTTCTTGCCCGTGAGACTAAGCCATTTCAGGGGCCCCACTAGGTCCACAGCGATATGGCTGAAAGGTTCCCCGACTATGGGTAGGGGCCACAGAGTGACCCTGGGCCTGTCTACCTGCTTCCCTACCTTCTGGCAGACCTCAGAAGAACAACAGTATTCCCGAACATCCCCCGATATTCCTGGCTGGAAGAAACTCTGGGTTAAGCGATGCAGGGTCTGTTGATTGTCCAAATGCCCAGCAAGGGGAATATCATGCGTAATCTGGAGGAGATCGCACCGATACTTCCTCGGCACTACCATCTGCCGGTGAGGTATTTGGGCAGCGCCCACCCCCGCTAACCCGTGGACTCTGTACAACTTGCCCTGGTCCCATTCATACCTCACATCTCCCAATCCCCCAGGATCACTCCCAGTTCTCTGTCTATAGGGGTCTAAGGTCCGGTCACAGGCTGTTTCTTTAGCAAAATCAGCGGGGGAATCCCAGGTCACGGGCGAGATCATCAGGAGGTGGGTATTCAACTCTTACCGGAGCCTCGGCAGGTGGAGCGGCAGCTTGCTCCCTAGTCTGGCGGTGAGTGGTGACCGGGTGAGCTTCGGCAGGGGTTTCAGTTCCAAAAGTGGAGACCAGGACTCCCAGATCATTTCCAAGGAGAACCTCAGATGGCAGGTTCTGCATTACTCTAATTTCAACGTCCTTGGCCCCGGCCCCCCAGTTCAGATGAGCCCTTGCGGTAGGAATCCAGTAGACATAACCTCCCACTACCAGTACGGCCACAGACCACCCGGTCTTGACCCTGTCTGGTATCAGTTGGGGTTGGACTAGGGTGAGGGTGGCTCAGTGTCCCGTAATCCTTGGGCCTGACGGCCGTTAACATGGACGACCTGTTGGTGATGTTGGCGAGTGTCTGGGGTGGCAGCCTCGAGAGGGTTAGCCTCATTAAATACCTCGATGTCCTCATCCTTGGTTGTAAAATTCCCCCATGAAGAGGCAGTGTCACTGGGGTTGTCCTGCAGGCAGTAGGCAGAGGCTCGACCATAGGGAGTGGTGGGTCTGTTGGAAGTGCCCCAAGGGGGTTGGCTGGTCTGGGGCCTCAGTGGATTCCGGGGGCAATGAATGCGGATGTGCCCTGTTTGATTGCAGCCCTAACAGCGTGGGCCATACTTCCTTTTGTTGGAAGGTGTGGGTGGTCAGAGGCATTCTCGGGTGACCGGAGTGAGCACCACTGGTTGTAGACAAGGTGCAGGGGGAATGGCGGGCTCGGTTAGCCTCCTGTTGTCCAGGTACTCATCTGCCCAGCGACTAGTGTCAGTGTCAGGGTTCTGTCCACAGCAGAAGTTCTAGGAGACCAGTACCCTGCATGGCCGTAGAAGTGCACGTTGGCAAAAATCCATGCGCATTGGCGCGAGCCGGAACACGTATGCGCATTGGCGCATAGTTGCGCACATATTGGCCTAGTTTGGCGCCAGATGGCCTTTATAAGGAGGCTTATCACTCCCTCAAGTTGCTGGTTGATCTCTGGCTCCCCAGTACCATTGTCTGTGTTCCTTGCTTTAGTGATTTCCTGTTACCGACTCGGTTTGCTCTTGGACCTGTCTTCTCTGCCTGACTCCTGACCTGACCCTGGCTTGGCTAACGGATATTCTCTCATGAGCCCGGCTACTCTTCTGACTACGTCTGCTCCAATCTCCAGCTGGCACTTGACCTTGGCTTTGAACCGACTATTCTGTGGTCCTCTGTTTCCCTGAAGGCTTGCATACCTCTCAGAGGCGCCACCTGTCTGCGGACTCCATTCCAGTGCTTTTCTCTTTTGACCTTGCTACTACTGAAGAGGTCACTAAGGTTTTCTCAGAAGCCCGTCTCACTACCTGCCCCCTGGATCCTGTCTCCTCACAGCTACTATGGTCACCCTCTTCTTCTATCCTTTGCTCTCTCACTCACATCTTCAATCTCTCCCTCTCTAATGGTGCCTTCCCCACCCCTCTGAAGCATGCACACATCACTCCCATACTTAAAAAGCCCTCCCTGGACCCTATTAACCTGAACAACTTAAGACCCATCTCCTTGCTGCCATTTACCTCTAAACTCTTAGAATGCTTAGTCTACAATCGCCTAAGCTCCTACCTCACTGACAACAACCTTCTTGACCCTTTACAGTCTGGCTTTAGCTCACTACACTCCACTGAAACTGCCCTACTAAAACTCACTAATGATCTACTAACTGCGAAAACCAATGGCCACTACTCCATACTCTTACTACGTGACCTCTCTGCAGCTTTTGATACTGTTGACCATCCGCTCCTCCTTAAAAAACTCCACTCTCTTGGCCTGCAAGACTCTGCTTTCTCCAGGGTTCGCCTCCTACCTATCGCAGCTCTCCTTCAGCGTTACCTATAACTCTGTCTCCTCCTGTCTACTCCCTCTTTCTGTAGGGGTCCCTCAAGGTTCTGTCCTTAGACCCCTTCTCTTCTCTATCTACACCTCCTCCCTTGGTCACTTGATAAACTCCCATGGCTTTAACTACCATCTATATGCTGATGATACACAAATTTATCTTTCTACTCCTCACCTCACCCCTTCAGTCTCCTCTCGCATTACGACCCTACTAAGTGACATATCAGCATGGATGTCACTCCACTTCCTCAAACTCAATCTTTCCAAAACAGAGCTCTTAGTATTCCCTCCAGCCCGTGCCCCCTCCCCTGACTTCTCCATCAAGACCAATAATACAACCATCAGTCCCTCCCCTAATGACAGGGTACTAGGTGTAATCCTGGACTCCGATCTGTTCTTTCAGCCCCAAAGCCAATCACTGTCCAAATCATGTAGACTTCACCTCCGCAACATCTCCAAGATACGCCCGTTCCTAACCACGGAAACCACTAAGCAACTTATTCACTCCCTGGTTATCTCTCGCCTTGACTATTGTAACTCCCTCCTCATTGGCCTACCTCATTGCAGGCTATCCCCTCTTCAGTCTATCATGGATGCTGCTGCCAGACTCATCCACCTTACTAACTGTTCTGTATCTGCCACCCCTCTCTGCCAATCCCTCCACTGGCTTCCCATTGCCCAACGAATAAAATTTAAAACATTAGCAATAACATATAAAGCCATTTATAACTCTGCCCCAAATTACAACATCAATTTTGCCTCCAAATATCACCCAAACCGTACTCTCTGCTCCTCGCATGTCCTCCTGCTCTCTAGCTGCCTTGTCTCCTCTTCCCATGCTTGTCTCCAGGACTTCTCCAGAGCTTCCCCCATCATCTGGAACTCTCTACCCCAATTTATCAGGCTATCACCTACTGTGCTTACTTTTAGGCTATCTCTGAAAACCTATCTCTTCAGGGAATCCTATTCTACCCTCAGCTAATAATGGAATCTTCTACTCCTCCTACCAGCCATCCCCCTCAGTTACTACCTTTTGTACCACTAGCCCCTCCCTTTTAGATTGTAAGCTCCAAGGAGCAGGGCCCTCCTAACCCTCTTGTATTGAACTGTATTGTTGTTGTTTTGTCCCCCGTTATATTGTAAAGCGCTAAGCAAACTGTTGGCGTTATATAAATCTTGTACAATAATAATAATATTAATAATAATAATATTATTAAAGCTCAAAGACAATCCTTCCCCGATAAACCCAAACCACGAGTCGGAACTTTGTGTAGGGTGAATGAATGCATTGCTTTATTGAACACAACTCTACTACATGCTGCCATTAAGCCCTGTCCCCGCCACCCCAACCAGACAGTCTGGCACCTGGTTCCCCACCCACACCCAAAACTCAGTACAATACAGCAGTAATCAGCACAGTATGAAATATGGATAAGTGAAAGGCTACAAGTCCCCATTACCCAAGCAAACTGCAGAATGCCTGTCTACATAACAGCTGCTGAACATATACAGTTTTAAAAAAGGTAGAATGGGAAGGCCACTTAACAAGGGGATAACACCGGAATGGAAAGGGCAAAATGTTATCACAAAGGGATGGTTCTTCACACTGTCTACAACACAAACTAATTGGCAGGCCAGGTAATATCTATGGAGGTCTGGGAGACCAATACCCCCTTTCAGTTTTGGGAGAGTGAGCCCGGAGTATTTAATACAGGGCATCAAGTATATACAGTAAATTGCTAATAAAATTAAATAATTTATCAATCAATGATACACGCGAATACTAAAAAAAGGTGAACACTCCAACTGCAAATGATAAACAGTGATCTCTACACAGTGCAAGTATTGATTCACCAACTGAACCAATTAAGCATTACAACCAAAACGTGATATAATACTCCAAGATGTGCAAAATCAAGTGAATCACTCCAACTGGTGCAACAATGGATAATTACCCTTAGATGAAAAACGGCTTCCAGCATGAGGAGTAATTAAGTGTAGTCCTAATGTGGCAAACAAAGATGGCCGCGATCGCACTTCCGGTTAAGCCGGGTGAGTGCGTCAGACGTCACGTGTCCCAACGCGTTTCGTCACTTCCTGGACTTTTTCCCTTGTGAACGTCTGACGCCTCAGCATGATGTCTCATGCTGGAAGCCGTTTTTCATCTATTTTAATGTAAGCTACCTAATAAATATTGTTATATTTGGAATATATACAGTCTTTAATCTCCAATTTACTTTATGAGGACCATGGAAAAACTATAACAGAATATTAAGAAGCCTGGAAAGTGGCAGTATCCATTGGTTGGGGGAAAGCTTGAAAATACCTACATAGGGTAATTATCCATTGTTGCACCAGTTGGAGTGATTCACTTGATTTTGCACATCTTGGAGTATTATATCACGTTTTGGTTGTAATACTTAATTGGTTCAGTTGGTGAAACAATACTTGCACTGTGTAGAGATCACTGTTTATCATTTGCAGTTGGAGTGTTCACCTTTTTTTTAGTGTTCACGTGTATTATTGATTGATAAATTATTTAATTTTATTAGTAATTTATATATATATTTTTTTTCTTCTTCACATGCATGATAGTGCACATGGTATGCAGTTTGCATGACACACTATTTGTTGCACTGTGTTTGTTTAAATTTAAAAGGTAATACACTATCTTTAGTTTATATTTTTTTTTTAAGTCCACGGAGATTTTGGGATACATTACGTTGGACTATTACATACAGAGTGACACGATGTGATTTGGAGGTGGAAAGAGAAATTGTTTTGGACATTTATGGGACTTTAAAATAATTTTTTTAGTTTTTTTTATCATTTAATATTTATTTATCATATTTTTGCTTTTATGTTGTGTAGATGTTAGGATTGGGTTAGATTGCATTATCACAAAGAAGAGTTTACAGATTATATTTACTTTCAAGGGTGAAAGGTTTTTCTTTTCTTCTTAGGTTAGGAGTTAGTGTTATAGTTGGGAGTGTGCAGAGTTATTGGTTACTGTATACCAAGATAGGTAATAACGCGGTCTTGCCAATGAAATGGGAAGTGTTCCATACATTGAGCCACAACAGACTACAGCAAGGAGACATTCAGAGCATAGGATTTGTGGAAGTTGATCTTCAAATTAGAAAGGGTATGGAAACGGTCTAATTTGCGTAGCAAAAAGGCAAAGAGAGCTGAGGTGACTGTAAAAACAACATGAGATCATCGGCAAATGCAGCCATCTTGTATTCCCTACCTCCTACTGAAAGGCCCTTCATGTCTGTATGCAATCAAATTCTATTCAAAAAGGGTTCCAGCGTTAAAACAAAAATTAAAGGGGAGAGAGGGCAACCTTGTCAGGTGGCATTGGTTATACGAAAGGCCTCTGACAAGTGTCCAATACAATATATTGGCCACCATCCTGGGAAGCAATCCGACCACCCGAAGAATCTTTTGCATATAAGACCACGCAACCCTATCAAAATGCTTTTTCGACATCAAGAGACAGAAAAAAAAACCCGGGGTTTGACTGGCCCATCACTCTTGTTTAGTTTGTTTAGCAAACAATTAAAAAAAAAAACCCAGTGGTGATGAAATACCACCAAAAGAAAGCTCTGTCTCAAAAAAATAATAACAATTTCATATGGTTACAGTGTTGCTTGATAGCGCAATTGTCATTCAAAGTGCGACAGAGCTGAAAATTTGTCTGGGCAGGAAGGGGGTGAAAGTGCCCGGTAGGCAAGTGGTTAAAATATAAAGGGCACAATGTTTCACAGTCAGGGGCGGACTGACAACTCATGGGCCCCCGGGCAATAGGGGATCATGGGGCCCCTGTGTCCTTACTCACACTCAAACCACACCCAAAAAGGCCTATGAAAGGTACCAGGGGCATCTCATGGGGCCCCCTACTGACCCCGGGCCCTCGGGCAGTGCCCGAGTTCCCAAATGATCAGTCCGCCCCTGTTCACAGTAAGATTACTTTGCCAATCAGTTAGTACAGAATGGGAGCAAATCATCAACAAACTCCAAATACGTAGCAATAATATATGATTTACACATCTGTGTATACCTTACTTGTCTGATTTTGTTTCTATATTTAGTTGCAATCTGCATACCTTTTATGTCCTGATGAAGGGATCTTACTGCAAAACACATTGATATCTGGATTTGGAGAGGCCTACCTTTATAACATACAGTGTATTTAATATACAGTTGTGCTCAAAAGTTTGCATACCCAGAAATTGTGAAATTTTGGCATTGATATTGAAAATATGACTGATCATGCCAGAAAATGCTATTTTATTGAAGGATGATGATCATATGAAGCCATTTATTATCAAATAGTTGTTTGGCTCCTTTTTAAATCATAATGATAACAGAAATCACCCAAATGGCCCGGATCAAAAGTTTCCCTCCCCTGGAATGTTTGGCCTTGGTACAGACACACAAGGTGACACACACGGGTTAAAATGCCAGTTAGAGGTTAATGTCCCACATCTGTGTCTTTTTAAATTGCAATTAGTGTCAGTGTATAAATAGTCAATGAGTTTGTTAGCTCTTACATGGAAGCACTGACTAGGCTAGATACTGAGCCATGGGATCAGAAAAGAACAGTCAAAAGTCCTGCGTAACAAGGTAATGGAACTTTATAAAGATGGAAATGGATATAAAAAGATGTCCAAAGCCTTGAATATGCCAATCAGTACTGTTAAATTACCTATTTGTTGTGTTGTTGTGGCAGTGATCAAGGACACTGACTGGTGAAAGTATGTAAAAAAAAAAAATAAATAAATAATAATAATTTGTATTTTTTTTTCCATTTTTTTTTTATTTTTTCTCTCTTTTATTCCATTTTTTTACTTTTTATTATTATTTTTTTCAACACACTGACCAGAGCAATACAATGTTATCATAGTAACATTGTACTACTCTAGTCAAGTGATCAAGATTTTTTTTTTTTTTTTACACATTATGACTGCTTATACTGCTTATATATTTCATTGATGTTAGCAACCATTTTTACTGAATTAAACTGATTCATTCAGTCTTTTGTTGTGATTATCTGTGATTGGCCAAAGCTCATCACATGGTTCAGATGGGCTGTGATTGGCTCTGTCTGCACCATGTGACCGCTGTGACCAATCACAGCTAACAACACAATTTGTAAATAATGGATGACATGAAAGGAAGCCATCCACTGTATACAATTGTCGTGTGATTTGCTGTGATTGGTCACAGCAATCACATGACACTGGCAGTGGGCCAGTGTAGTGATTTGTCATTGGCTGTGTCCCATGGACACAGCCAGTAACAGATCGTGCCGCTGCATGGTCCTGTGGCTGTGTGCGAAGCACTTTCCGCTGGGCCATCAATCTGCTATGGGCAGGCGGAAAGGTGTTAAGCAATTTTGTAATAAACTGACTGAATTTTAATTGTTGTCTTGTGGTGTGCCAATAAAGTCAGTCCATACATTGGAGACTAGCAAGGGGAGGTAATATCTTCCCTTCCTGGTTCCATTTTCTTTTTTCTGATATACCGGGATGTGGTACTTTGGAAGACTATTACTTTATTATACACATTGAGCATAGTTACAAAGATGGTAAATTTCCTACAAAGGAATTATAAACCAAATATTTTTTTTGAATTTCCTAAGATGTTATTTTGAATTTTCCTAAGATGTAGACAATTTTTATTCTGAGAGCCCTGGTCCTTATTCCATAAATCAGAGGATTAACAGTAATAGATGTATTCAGACCACTCATAGAGATGACAACATGGGTAACAGTTGAGAGAGAAATGCTGCCTAATCTGTACCTAAAGGCAATAAACATGGCTCCAACCATAAAAATGGAAAAGGCAATTACATGAGTCACCAACGTTTGGGCGGCTTTCTGAGAGGCTTCCCTAGGAAGTTTGAGACAGATGACAATTGTCCTTATGTAACAGTAAATGACCACAAGCACAGAGCCAATTGTGATGAACAAGGCCCATACTGTTCCATAGATATTATTAACTGTGATATCAGCACAAGAAAGTCGTTGGAGAGACATGGTCTCACAGTAGACATTGTTGATATTTACTGCGCAAAAGGTCAGCCTTACCGTTAACAATACAACTGTACATGTTACCACAAGAACAAAAACCCATATGGCAAGTAGAAACTTTTGACTTGTCAAGTTTGTCATCAGCATGGGGTACCTCAGAGGGTGACCTACCGCCAGATATCGGTCATATGCTATAATAGTAAAAGTAAGAACTTCAGCAGCTGAGTAAGCCTGGATGCAAAAGCCTTGCAGTAGACATCCAGAGAGGGAAATAGATGAATTTTTAGACAATAAGTCAATCAACAGCTTGGGGAGGTAAGCTGAACTCCCAACCATCACGTTGAAGACCAGTCCACATATAAAGATGTACATCGGTTCATGCAAACTTTTCTCTGTCCAGGTTACATAGATAATAAATAAACTCACAAAGAAAGAAGTTGAATATACTGCAAAAGCAAGTAGAGCGTATAAGTATCTAAATGGTTCCATCTCAATAAGCCCCAAAAGGACAAAATTGGTGTAGGTTGTTATGTTCTCCATGGATAGAATTGGGGATAGACTTTATTTCTTGCAGTGCACAGTAGACAAATCATAACATTGTATTTCAATCAGGATAAGATGAAGGAAATAAGAAGAAATATTCTACTCTGTGGATACTTTAAATGTGGTTGTGGCTACAGGACTTTCCTCTTCACTTCTATGTATATCAGAAGACTGAAACATTCCAAACCAGACAAGCTTTTATATTGTAGGTGAAGATTTTCTTTGAATTAAGATCGCACTTTTGCAGCAACTGCAAAAAAGCCTTCCAGTGGGACCATTAGCTGCCACAGCTGGTATCCTAATTAGTGTCAGAAATATATTTAGCCATGGCTACTTAAAACTGAACTTCAAGAAGTATAAAAAATTAACAGCTTTTTTTTGTCAAACAGATATAATAATATATTTTTCGTGGAATATTTAACAGACCAAAACAATTTTTTATTAGAATTTACATACACTTTAACCCCTTGTCTACTGGGCACTTTTACCTGATAATTGCATTGGTGATGGAGGCCAATGGAGAGAGGGCTTCCCTTGAGGCTAAGTTCCGGACTCCCCTGAGAGTGGGACAGCGGGAGCCAGACCCAACATTGCAAAGGTCGCCTGTAGGAGTGCTGGTTGGTGGTCCACTCAGAAGCACAGCTGGTGCACGGAGATAGGTCTGCAGACAGGAGGTGCTTGCGCATGGTATGCAAACCCTTCCGGCATTTAGATGTTTACTGGGTAGTCGGTTCAAGCCAAGGTCAGATACCAGGTGGGAATCAGAGCAGACGTAGTCAGATGGGATAGCCAAGGTCATACACAGAGGAGCGAGAGAGAGAGGGTATCCGTAAGCCAAGCCAAGGTCATATCAGGGGTAAAGCAGAGTAGACAGGTCCAGGAGCAAGCCGAGTCGGTAACAGGAAATCACAGGTCAAAATCACAGGAAACAGGAACAATGAACAGGGCACAGGGAGCTAGAGATCATCCAGCAACTAGAGGAAGTGATGAGCCTCATTATAAAGGCCGTCTGGCACCAGACTGAGACTGATGTGTACTTCTGTGGCCATGTAGAGTACTGGCAGAAATGCCAGATCTTCCAGAACTGGACAGGACCCTGACAGTGCCCCCCCCTAAAGGGCAGCCTCCGCATGCCCACCTTGGCCATCTTTTCAGGATACTTGGTGGGTACCCCTTCCATCTGACCAGGTACTGGATTTGTCTTCCCCGCCTTCCGCAGTCCAGAATTGCTTAAACCTCGTATTCCATCTCCTCCCCAACTGTTATCGGCGGAGGAAGTGGTTCTACTCTACTTGGAAAAGGATCAGGAACAGTTGGCTTGAGTAGGGAGACATGGAAAACTGTGTGGATCTTGTATGATTCCGGAAGGAACAGCTCAAACGCCACTGGATTGATTTCCCTCTTGATCCAGAAAGGGCCAATGTATCTTGGACCCAACTTACGTGACGGGCATGGGAGTTTGAGATTGGCAGTTGATAGCCAAACTTTGTCTCCAATCTTCAGATGAGGGTTTTCTCTCCGTTTCCTGTCGTAGTGTTTCTTATAATCAGCCTGGGATTTCAGTATAGACTCTCAGAGGACTTTACAGTTGTTCTGTAGCATAGAGAGTCTGTCTGGTACTGCGGGTACCGAAGCTTCAGGAATGGTGACAGGTATGGAGGAAGGGTGGAATCCATAACTGGCCCAAAATGGCAACTGGTTTGTAGCAGAATGAACTGAATTGTTGTAAGCAAATTCTGACAATGGGAGTAAGGATGCCCAATCATCCTGAGAAAAAGCAGAGAAGCACCGTAAATATTGCTCCAAATTCTGGTTTGTTCGCTCCGTTTTCCCATTACTCTGGGTATGGTAGGTGGATGATAAGCAAAGTTCCACCTTCAGGGCTTTGCAGAGGGCTCTCCAGAACCTGGATGTAAACTGCACCCCTCGGTCTGAGACGATATTACTGGGCAGACCATGTAACCTGACAATCTCTTTGATGAAGGTTAGTGCAGTCTCTGGTGCGGATGGAGTACCCACCATTGGTAAAAAGTGGGCCATCTTGGATAGCCGATCCACGACTACCAGAATGGTAGTAGTAAACCCCTCCTAGGGCGGCAAATCCACAATGAAGTCCATTGCGACCATCTCCCAGGGACGATCAGGAATGGACAGGGGCCTCAGCAACCCCCAGGCCTTGGCTTTGTGTCAGGAGCCGACTGGCGGTAGCCTCTAGCGCCCCACAGACCAGAATTCCTCAGGGCGCGGAATCTAAGCCCCAGCCTGCTGTTTCACCAGAGCCCCTGATGGTGGGGATGGACTTCGAGCAGACTGAGACCAGGTCGCGGCCCCCGGGTACAACCAACTGTGGTAGAGGTAGTTGCCATTGGCAAGTAACAGGTGAGAGCCTGATGTGAAGAGGCGGAGTGTAGCGTATTCAGACAGGCCAGGTTGGTAACAGCGGAGGGAACGGTACAGAGCAGCAGGCTAAGAGTAATCGGGTCGCAGGCCAGGTTCAGCAACGGGTATAATAATCAGGATCAGGCAGAGAATAGTCAGAACGAGCCAAAGGTCAACAGGATCAGGGCCAGGCTGGGTCGGCAACAAGGCAATCACTGGAACAGAACGAGCAGGAACACAGGAACAAGACCATACAGCAATTTGGGTATGCACAGGGCTGGTTTAAATAGTGTGCCCTGTGCTGTTATTGGTGCCAAGCGCACGTTCGCGATTGCGAGTGCGCATACACGACCGCCGCTGTTGCCTATGCCCTAGTGCCCGCCGGCTAATGCATATCGGCATTCTGCACATGCACAGACCCGTGCACCGCCACGATCCCTGACATTGCCCCCCCCCTAAGGGCAGCCTCCGGATGCCCAACTGATTTATTCTCTAGCGGAGGTCTTGACCTACGATCCAGGAAGGAATCTGGAATTGCAGGCTTCAGCAGGTATACATGGAACACCAGGTGTATCCTGAAAGATTTGCGCAGTGCTAATTCAAAGGCTACTTCATTGATCTGCCGTCTCACCCGGAATGGGCCCATGAATTTGGGTGCCAATTTTCTTGATGGGAACGCCATCTTTAGATTGGTCGTTGCTAACCAGACTTGATCTCCTGGGCGCACGACCAGCTCCTCTCTCCTCCTTCTATCAAAGGCCTTCTTGTTATCCTCCTGGGCCTTGGTCACTGCCTCCTGTAACAACTTGTTATTGGATACAAAGAAATTTAAGGTATCTTGACCCGCCGGAACCAAGTTTTCTGAAATCAGGTCAGGCAGGAACGTGGGATGAAAACCGTAACTGGCGAAAAATGGGGACTGCTTAATGGCGGAGTGACTTGCATTGTTGTACGCAAATTCTGCTTAGGGCAGGAGTGCCAGCCAGTCGTTCTGAAGAAATGAGGTGTAACACCTGAGGTATTGCTCCAGCATTTGGTTGATCCGCTCAGTCTGCCCATTCGTTTGCGGGTGGTACGTAGAGGAGAAGGATAGTTTAATTTCCAAGATTTCACACAAGGCCTTCCAAAACTTTGACGTAAATTGGACTCCCGATCCGAAACTATATTCTTAGAAACCCCATGGAGTCTTACCACTTCTTTAATAAAAATTTGTGCCATCTCAGGAGCAGAAGGTGTACTCTTCAGTGGCAGGAAGTGGGCCATTTTTTATAGGCGATCCACCACCACGAAAATTGCAGCATGATTCTGTGAAGGTGGCAACTCCACTATAAAGTCGATGGAAATCATGCTCCATGGCCTGTCGGGCACCAGTAAGGGATGCAATAAGCCCTAAGCTTTATTCCTGGTGGGCTTATTCCTGTTACAGATGTCACAGGTCTTCACATACGCTTCACAGTCTTTAGCCATACTCGGCCACCAAAATGTGAGTTGTATCAATTCCAAAGTCTTGTATACTCCAAAGTGGCCCGCCAATGGGTGGTCGTGGCAGTAGCCCAGGACCAGGGTCCGAGCCTCTTCAGGTACCACGATTTGTTCCCCCTTCCATAGGAGTCCCTCTCTGCTCTGTATCGAGACTCCAGGTGGGTTTTGGGGCCCCCAAGGATGCAGCTTGTAATTTAGACAAAAGCTCTGATTGCAGAAGTAAGAAGTTACCTGCCGGCAGGATGGTATCTGGTTTAGGCGTTTCCTTAGGATCCTCGAACATACGAGAATGCGTCAGCTTTTGTGTTTTTAGAGCCGGGTCGGTATGTTATGTGGAAGATGAATCTTGAACAAAACAAAACCCATCTGGCTTGAAGGGGTCTAAGGCGCTTAGCCGTCCTCAGATACTCTAAATTTTTTTGGTCCGTGTAGACCAGGATCGGGTGCAAGGCCCCCTCCAATAGGTATCTCCACTCTTCCAGTGCTGACTTAATTGTCAAAAGCTCCCGGTCTCCAATATCATAGTTCTTTTCTGCCAGAGTAAACTTCCTAGAAAAGAAGGCTACTGGGTGCATAAGCTCCTTCACCCCCTTCCTTTGTGACAGGACCGCCCCAACCGCATTTTCGGATGCATCTACCTTCAGTATGTAAGGTAGAGATGCATCTGGGTGGCTCAAGATGGGAGCTGCCGTGAACAATTTCTGCAGAGTTTGAAAAGCCACCTGTGCTTCTGGCGTCCAGTGAAAACGTACCCCCATTTTTGTGTGAGTTGAGTGATGGGGGATACCAGGCCTGAGAAGTTCTTGATGAACTTCCGGTAGAAGTTGGCGAAGCCAATGAACCGCTGGATGCCTTTCTTATCTGTGGGCACTAGCCATTCCAAGATAGCGGAGATCTTCTGGGGGTCCATGGCGATTCATGTAGTGGAAATAATGAGTCCCAGGAATGGGATGCTGTGTTGCTAAAAGCTGCATTTCTCTGCCTTGGCATAAAGCCCGTGCTGGCGAAGTCGCTCCAGCACGCTCCTGACATGACCTCGATGTGCCTCCAAGGATGGGGAAAAGATCAGGATATCATCTAGATAGACCACCACAAAAATATCCAGGTAATCTTTGAATATGTAGTTTACAAACTGTTGAAAAGTGGCAGGTGCGTTGCACAACCCGAACGGCATGACAAGGTACTCGAAGTGACCGAATCGGGTGCGAAATGCTGTCTTCCACTCATCCCCACACGGACCAAATTATAAGCGCCCCTGAGATCCAACTTGGTAAAAATAGATGCCGTTCTCAGTCTCTGGAACAATTGGACAGTCATATACCTAGTGCGGAGGAAGGATGTCTGCTCCCCGTGGACTAAATACGTCAAGGTAGTGGTGGTAGACAGAAGGGATCACTTGGGATAGCTCTTCGTCCGTATTCACACAGAATAGGGTCTGGGTAGTCAATGATGTCCTGAGGCAACAATGTTCTTGACAATAAGGTGACCACAACTGAATTGACCCTGTCCTCCAGTTAACTTGGGGGTCATGTGCTCATAACCAGGGGAGCCCCAATATAACTGGGAATAATGGGGACATGATGGCGTCCAAATGGAGGAGTTCCTGCTGCTGACCAGCCACCGTGGTGCAGATCGGAGGGGTCTCGCGGTCTACCAATCCGAATCTTATCCAAAACCTGTCGGCCAGGAAGATGTTCAGGCCGTGCTCCTTGGTCTGAAGGGGAATCTGTTGCTGGGCTGCAAAGTTAAGATCTATGAAACAGCTGCAGGCCCCCGAATCAAAAATGGCCGTCACTGGCACGGTTCTTTCAGGGAGCTGGAAAGAAATAGGCAACGGCTAAGTGAGTTGAATTATTTAGGAATGATGGAGACAAAGGCACACTTACTCAATTTCTCTGGACAGGAGCATACAAAGTGCCCAGCTGCTCCACAATAGAGGCAAAGGTTGTTTACCCGACGTCTCTGATGTCCCTCGAGTGTCAGGGAAGGCCGCATCAATCCTAGTTGCATAGGTTCGGGCCCATCCGATGGCTCAGGATTCCGATTACTAACTGGGGGGATGAGGCTGGACCGGAACCCGAGGTAACACCCACAGAATTTTACTTAGATGTGGCAAATAAACACAACCACAAATGGTGGGAACATACAATAAATTTACATACACCCAGCCCAAAGGCTGAGGCCCTTGTGCTGCACAGCACGGCGCCTCCTGTTGGATGAAGGTAGAAAGTGTAGTAATTTACCTACTGGCGGGCACAACTAAGCTGCCACACCTTACCCGTTATTACCCTAAAAGAGCAGGAATCAGTGTATGGGTGTACGGTATGGGCTAGCCTGCGGTGCAGCACAACAGCTTACAATCTTACACAAATCTACAGTATTCTCCCTCCCATAACTGGTCCTGTAGCACGTGCCTGAGTATTCCTTCTGAGCAAAACACCAGTCTGGCTTGAGTTTGTAGGATTTTATCAGCTCTCCAATGTGAAATGTCACTTTAAGTTGCAGAGTCCTTCCAATAATCGTTAACAACACTTGTGGCCTGACACAAACAGAGACCCTAACTAACTAACTATAGGCCTGGACTCAGTCTCAAGGTGCCAACACTGAAATGAGTTGTGTGCATGATCTTACCAACCCGGGTCTGCTTTGCATCCACTGGTCACTCTGAACAGAACAAATGTCTCTTTAACAAGCTTGCGATATTGCAGTATATGCTGCGTTGTTCCTCTGCTCTCATCAGCCTTACAGGCAGCAATCTTCCTTTCTCTGAACAGGATCAGGGTCTTGGACACGATCGATCAGCTTCACTTAGCTTCAGCTCTGGTTACCGAAGGAAGCTCCCACACCTGGATGTCATTGGTTTCTCAGCTCACATGGCCCCTTCATTCAGCATCTTTCAAAACATGGCTGCAGTCTCCTCTTTCTGTTCACTCCAACTCTGTGTGAAAACCCCACCTCTTCATGAATATACAAATATCTATGCAGTCTGAGGCTGTGTTAGAAAAACAGTGACATCTTGTGGCTAAACTGCAGAATGTCAGTCAAAACATTAATTTACTTCCACACAATCAGTGTTCAAACCATGAGAGCTGTTTCCCCATCTCACACCACAGAAGACCATCCTGCCTTCTAAGCAAATTTTGTTCGGGTTCAGGACATAGTCCAGAGGCTTGCTTGATCAAAGACTTTAGGCTGGGTTGGATCAGCAAAAACTTTTGGGCCGACAAAATGGTGTTGGGGGGAGAGGGCTCCTCTGGGTCCAGGAACATGTGGGAATGGGCATCTGCCTTCCCGTTCTTGGATCCTGGGCGGTAGGTTATGTGGAAGTTAAACCTGGAGAAGTATAAAGCCCATCTAGCCTGTCGAGGTCTTAGGCGCTTGACGGACCTTAGATACTCCAGATTTTTAGGATCTGTGAAAATCATAATTAAGTGGCTGGCTCCTTCCAAGATATATCTCCATTCTTCGAAGGCTATCTTAATCGCTAAAAGTTCCCTATCTCCCACATCGTAGTTCCTCTCGGCTTTGCTCAATTTTCTAGAACAAAAGGCTATTGGATGAAGCAGAGCCTTTGGGCCCTGGCGCTGGGAGAGTACGGCTCATGTAGTAACTTCAGATGCATCTACCTCCAGGATGAAGGGGAGTGTTGGCTCTGGATGCTGTAGCAGAGGTGAATTGATCTTTTAATTGCTCAAATGCTTTTTGAGCTTCCTGGCTCCAGCAAAATTGTGTATGCGTGAGTTGAGTAATAGGGGCAATGATTGCAATACAAACATAAACGCAGTGCTATACTAAAACATAATACAGTGCAAACAAACCAAAAACCACCCACAGATAACAGTACATACAAGCAAGCGTCGTCAGGCAGGCCGGGTCAATATCAATAGGGCAGGTAGGTACAGGGGGAGCAAGCGGAGATTGGTCAGGGTCACAAGCCAGGGATCAGAACAGGTAGCAAGCAGCGTGGTACAGAGGGTCAGACAGAGGGATGGTCAGGAGCGAGCCGGGATCAGAGCAGGAGAAGTCAGCAGTGGTTCAGAAACAGGATGCAGGACAGAAACAGGATGCAGGACAGAAACAGGATACAGGGCCCAGGACAAACACACACCAAGGCAGAGTCTGTGGGTCTGGCCATCCCTTAAATACCCCAGCATAATCAGTTCCAGGTGTTAGCTGGCTGCAAAGTTGAGTCTCTGATTGCTGGGAACACCCGCTGGCCAGCCCTGGTACTGCAGATCAAAAGGCAGGTGAGTCCCACCATAGCTGGCCAGTCCATTCCTGACAGTACCCCCCCCCCTCAAGGAGCGGCCTCAGGACGCTCCAAACAGTCCTAGCTGGGAAAAATGTTCCACCGCCCGGGTCTGGTAACTGGCGGGATATCAAAGACTGGCACACCGGGCAGGACTCCGGGCAGCGGTACACCGGGCAGAGGCACATCGGGCTGGACTCCGGGCAGAGGCACATCGGGCTGGACTCCGGGCAGAGGCACATCGGGCTGGACTCCGGGCAGAGGCACATCGGGCTGGACTCCGGGCAGAGGCACATCGGGCTGGACTCCGGGCAGAGGCACATCGGGCTGGACTCCGGGAGGCACATCGGGCTGGACTCCGGGCAGAGGCACATCGGGCTGGACTCCGGGCAGAGGCACACCGGGCAGAGGACTCCGGGCAGAGGCACACCGGGCTGGACTCCGGGCAGAGGCACATCGGGCAGGGCACATCGGGCGGGCTGGACTCCGGGCAGAGGCACATCGGGCTGGACTCCGGGCAGAGGCACATCGGGGGCAGGACTCCGGGCAGAGGCACATCGGGCAGGACTCCGGGCAGAGGCACATCGGGCAGGACCCCCGGGCAGAGGCACATCGGGCAGGACCCGGGCAGAGGGGCAGCGGGCACCCGGGGGCAGAGGCAGGCAGCGGGGGCCCCGGGCGGAGCGGCAGGCACCGGGCCCCCGGGCGGGGCGACAGGCACCGGGCCCCCGGGCGGGGCGACAGGCACCGGGCCCCCGGGCGGGGCGACAGGCACCGGGCCCCCGGGCGGGGGCGACAGGCACCGGGCCCCCAGGCGGAGCGGCGGGCGCCGGACCCCCAGGCGGGGAACTACAGGTCTCGGGCCCCAGGCGGAGCGGCGGGCGCCGGACCCCCAGGCGGGGCGACAGGCCTCGGGCCCCCAGGCGGAGGGCGGGCGCCGGACCCCCAGGCGGAACTACAGGTCTCGGGCCCTCAGGCGGAGCGGCGGGCGCCGGACCCCCAGATGGAGCGACAGGCCTCGGGCCCCCAGGCGGGGCGACAGGCATCGGACCCCCAGGCGGGGCGACAGGCCTCGGACCCCCAGGCGGGGCGACAGGCTCGGACCCCCAGGCGGGGCGACAGGCTCGGACCCCCAGGGGGGGGGCGACAGGCCTCGGACCCCCAGGCGGAACTACAGGTCTCGGGCCCTCAGGCGGAGCGGCGGGCGCCGGACCCCCAGATGGAGCGACAGGGCTCGGGCCCCCAGGCGGAGCGACAGGCATCGGACCCCCAGGCGGGGCGACAGGCATCGGACCCCCAGGCGGGGCGACAGGCATCGGACCCCCAGGCGGGGCGACAGGCGTCGGACCCCCAGGGGGGGCGACAGGCATCGGACCCCCAGGCGGGGGCGACAGGCATCGGGCCCCCAGGCGGGGCGACAGGCATCGGGCCCCCAGGCGGGCGACAGGCATCGGGGGGCCCCAGCGGGGCCCCAGGCGGAGCGGCCCCCAGCGGGCGGGCGCCAGACCCCCAGGCGGAGCTACAGGTCTCGGGCCCTCAGGCGGAGCGGCGGGCGGGCGCCGGACCCCCAGATGGAGCGACAGGTCTCGGGCCCTCAGGCGGAGCGACGGGGTCTCGGGCCCCCAGACGAAGCGCAGCGGCGGGCACCGGTCACCAGGCCCAGGCAGTGGGGCGACGAGTCGTCTGGCAGCGGGGGGCACGAGACTGCGGGGGCCCAGTCACTGGCGGAAGCAGCGGGCACCGAGTCCCCACGTCTGGCAAGCAGCGGGCACCGAGTCGTCTGGCAAGACTGCGGGCACCGAGTCGTCTGGCAAGACTGCGGGCACCGAGTCGTCTGGCAAGACTGCGGGCACCGAGTCGTCTGGCAAGACAGCGGGCACCGAGTCGTCTGGCAAGACTGCGGGCACCGAGTCGTCTGGCAAGACTGCGGGCACCGAGTCGTCTGGCTGGCACAGCGGGCATCGAGTCAACTGGCACTGCGGGCACCGAGTCGTCTGGCAAGACTGCGGGCACCGAGTCGTCTGGCAAGACTGCGGGCGTCTGGCAAGACTGCGGGGTCCCCCGTCGTCTGGCAAGACTGCGGGGCGGGACCGAGTCGTCTGGCAAGACTGCGGGCACCGAGTCGTCTGGCAAGACTGCGGGCACCGAGTCGTCTGGCAAGACTGCGGGCACCGAGTCGACTGGCAAGACTGCGGGCACCGAGTCGTCTGGCAAGACTGCGGGCACCGAGAGTCAACTGGCGGCACAGGCAGCGGGCACCGAGTCGTCTGGCAAGACTGCGGGCACCGAGTCAACTGGCAAGACTGCGGGCACTGGCAAGTCGCGGGCTGGCAAGACTGGCAAGCGGGCACCGAGTCGTCTGGCAAGACTGCGGGCACCGAGTCGTCTGGCAAGACTGCGGGCACCGAGTCAACTGGCGCAAACAGCGGGCCGAGTCGTCTGGCAAGGACTGCGGGCACCGAGTCGTCTGGCAAGACTGCGGGCACCGAGTCGTCTGGCAAGACTGCGGGCACCGAGTCGTCTGGCAAGACTGCGCGGGCCGAGTCAACTGGGGGAACAGCAGGCTTCGAGTCGTCTGGCAAGACTGCGGGCACCGAGTCAACTGGCGGAACAGCGGGCACCGAGTCGTCTGGCAAGACTGCGGGCACCGAGTCGTCTGGGGCAAGACTGCGGGCACCGAGTCGTCTGGCAAGACTGCGGGCACCGAGTCGTCTGGCAAGACTGCGGGCACCGAGTCGTCTGGCAAGACTGCGGGCACCGAGTCGTCTGGCAAGACTGCGGGCACCGAGTCGTCTGGCAAGACTGCGGGCACCGAGTCGTCTGGCAAGACTGCGGGCACCGAGTCGTCTGGCAAGACTGCGGGCACCGAGTCGTCTGGCAAGACTGCGGGCACCGAGTCGTCTGGCAAGACTGCGGGCACCGAGTCGTCTGGCAAGACTGCGGGCACCGAGTCGTCTGGCAAGACTGCGGGCACCGAGTCGTCTGGCTGGCAAGACTGCGGGCAGTCGAGTCAACTGGCGGCAGCGGGCACCGAGTCAACTGGCAAGACTGCGGGCACCGAGTCGTCTGGCAAGACTGCGGGCACCGAGTCGTCTGGCAAGGACTGCGGGCACCGAGTCGTCTGGCAACTGCGGCACCGAGTCGTCTGGCAAGACTGCGGGGCACCGAGTCGTCTGGCAAGACTGCGGGCACCGAGTCGTCTGGCAAGACTGCGGGCACCGAGTCGTCTGGCAAGACAGTGGGCTCCGAGTCAACAGGCACGACAGTGGGCACCGGGTCATCAGGTATCGGATTGTCTGGCTCGACAGCGGGCATCGGGTCACCAGGTATGACAGCGGGCACTGGGTCACCAGGCATCAGGTCATTTGGCTTGCCAGCGGGCACCGCGTCATCTGGCAAGGCAGTGGGCACCGGGTCACCAGGTATGACAGCGGGCTCTGAGTCAATTGGCACGACAGCGGGCACTGGATCAGGTACCGGATCATCTGGATCAACAGCGGGCATCGAGTCAACTGGCCTAATAGGATCGTCGGGCTGGATCAGTTCATCATGCTGAGTAGCGGCATCAGGCTGAATGCAGGCATCAGGCTGAGTAGAGGCTTCAGGCTGAGGAGAGGCTTCAGGCTGAGGAGAGGCTGAGGAGAGGCTTAGGCTGCTGAGGAGAGGCTTCAGGCTGAGGAGAGGCATCAGGCTGAGGAGAGGCATCAGGCTGAGGAGAGGCATCAGGCTGAGGAGAGGCATCAGGCTGAGGAGAGGCATCAGGCTGAGGAGAGGCATCCGGCTGAGAGAGGCATCGGCTGAGAGAGGCATCAGGCTGAAGAGAGGCATCCGGCTGAGAGAGGCATCCGGCTGAGTAGAGGCTTCAGGCTGAGTCACGGAAGGCAGGTTCACCGGTTTGGATACTGGCAGGATGGTATTGGTTGGAAAGAATTTTCGCTTTTTTCTGGTTTTAACTACTGGAGCACTGCAAGTAAACGCAGGTCTGCAAACGAATGGAGCAGCTGGAGACAGAGAAAAACTGAGGAGGATGGAACAGGAGAGGGAGCAGTTGCTACAGAGGGCTTTTTTACAGGGTTAAAGGCAGGATAGGTGCAGCGAGTGGGAACAGGGTACTGACATGCGGTAGATAGCCAAGTATACTGGGCTGTAACTGGAGGAGCTGGTGGGAATACAGGAGTAGAGTTAGAAGCAGGACTGGGTTTTTGTAAGCTGACTGAGGCTGGGTGCAACAAGTCTGTCCATGTCTGCAGTAGGGGTTGAACAAAGCTGAGCTTACACAAAGCCTGTCTGGTCAATGACTGCACTGCGTTTATACAATCTCTTAGTGTCTGTGGTGAACATGTGGAATAACGCTCCAGAAAGTAACCCACATCATCCTCTAATAACCACACCAGGGACTCAACCTGGTCTGCACTAAATGGTGGCAAAAATTCATCCCTGCATTCGGGGGAACCAGATGAAACCAACTCAACACAAACCTGAATCAATGGCTGCACCATAGAGAAATCTGTGCCCTGATCTACTAGAACATGAGCGAGCCGGATACATTCTAGCAGTTCATCCCGGGGATACTCCTTCAGAGTCTGATAAGCATACTCTCTGTCATCAAGCACTAGCAGAGATAAATACTCAACCTCATCCAGATCCATCCTTCCCATCAACAAGCCAAGATGGCTTCCCTGTGCAGCCACTTCTGGTCAGGATTGGCCTTGGTGTAATGTCAGGGCTCCCAGGTGTGACCAGAGATGTGTGACTGACGCAGGGAAACGCAGACCTCAGATATGTTATAAACAATATAATTTATTAACACTAACAATACAAACATAAACGCAGTGCAATACTAAAACATAATACAGTGCAAACAAACCAAACCAAAAACCACCCACAGATAACAGTACATACAAGCAAGCGTCGTCAGGCAGGCCGGGTCAATATCAATAGGGCAGGTAGGTACAGGGGGAGCAAGCGGAGATTGGTCAGGGTCACAAGCCAGGGATCAGAACAGGTAGCAAGCAGCGTGGTACAGAGGGTCAGACAGAGGGATGGTCAGGAGCGAGCCGGGATCAGAGCAGGAGAAGTCAGCAGTGGTTCAGAAACAGGATGCAGGACAGAAACAGGATACAGGGCCCAGGACAAACACACACCAAGGCAGAGTCTGTGGGTCTGGCCATCCCTTAAATACCCCAGCATAATCAGTTCCAGGTGTTAGCTGGCTGCAAAGTTGAGTCTCTGATTGCTGGGAACACCCGCTGGCCAGCCCTGGTACTGCAGATCAAAAGGCAGGTGAGTCCCACCATAGCTGGCCAGTCCACATTGCATAGCCCAAACGGCATTACTAGGTATTCAAAATGTCTGAAGCGTGTTCTGAAGGCAGTCTTCCACTCATCGCCCTCTCTTATACGGACTAAATTGTAGGCCCCACGTAAGTCCAATTTAGTGAAGACTCGGGTTGTTCGAAATCTTTGAAACAACTCGGGCACCAGAGGAAGAGGATACCGGTTTTTAATGGTAATTTTATTAAGTTCCCTGTAGTCAATGCAAGGTCTAAGAGACTGATCCTTTTTTTCTACAAAGAAAATACCAGCCCCAGCAGGAGAGGAAACACATTGAGGAAGTCATGGTAGGCAGAGGGAACTGATTGACTGGCCTCTGGTGAAGGTTGGACTGAGAGACATACAGAAGAATTGGTGGGTGTAGGGGCAACACATTGCTGTAGACAATATTCCGAAGAAAAGATGATTTCCTTCTTGGGCCAATTGATCTGTGGGTTGTGGGCTTGCAACCAGGGTATTCCTAGGATGGCTAGAAACATGGGAGATCTGATCATGTCAAAACAAATGAACTCCTGATGGTCGGAGTCGGTGGTTGCAAGAATAGGAATGGTTTCCTGGGTAACAGGTCCGGAACTAGGAACAGTGCCATCCGCAAGTAAGATGTCAAGTCTCTGTTTCTTAGGCAGAAGAGGGATGTGTAAGTCCTTGGCCAATTGGATGTCTAAGAAACAGCTACAAGCTCCCGAGTCAATGACTGCCCGCAACTTGACGTCCCTTCCAGCCACCTGCAAAGACATGGGGAGAATGACATGGATGGTTAAAGTACCGGAAAGCTGAAGGTATGAAGGATGGGGCTGGCTGGACTTACTTGGGCATACCGGGCAGTTACGCAGGAAGTGGCCCGGGGCCCCACAGTAAAGACAGAGGTTGCCTTGCTGTTTGCGTAGCCTTTCTTCTAGAGTTAGGGCAGGTCAGAGAAGGCCGATTTGCATAGGTTCTACCTCCGAATTGTTGATGGGTTGCAGAGCAAGGGCAGGAGCCCTGGAATTTTTGGCAGAACCCAAGTGGGCCGAAAGGTCTGAGTACACTCAGCATGTCTTTCCGGTAGACACCGATCCAACCAAGTAGCGAGCAGGATAAGGTTCTCCAAGGAGGAGGGAGCTTCCACCCTAGCTAACTCGTCCTTGAGGGACTCGGACAAGCCTAGGCGGAACTGGTACTTCAATGCTGCATCGCTCCAACCGGTGTCTGCAGACTATTTATAGAACTCCACTATGTAGTCCTCCACAGGTTGCCGACCTTGTAGTAGAGCATGGAGAGCAGACTCAGCAGTGGAGGTCCTCTGGGGATCGTCGTAGAGGGCAGCCATGGCTTCAAAGAGTTCACTCACTGAACTGAGCGCTGGGCTCTTTTGTTAAAGAAGACTATGTGCCCAAGACTGAGGTTCTTCAGACAAGAGGGAGATGATGAACCCGACCTTGACCGCTTCCAGAGAAAAGGTTCTGGGTTGCAGAGCAAAATATAATTCACAGGCATTCTTGAAAGCTCTGAACTTACGTCGATCCCTGAGAAAATGTTCAGGAGTAGGAACTCTGGGTTCCGGAGGTGGTAACACTATAGCAGGTGGCAGGAGACTGACTGGCAGGTGCAGCAACTGGGTTGGAACTGGCAGAGAGGGATCCTGGTCCACGGAAGTAGAGGGAGTGAAGATGCCCTTCTAGCGGGAAGTATCCTTGTTGTAGATCCTTCACTGCTTGGGGAAGTGCCGTCATCTGTTGGCACAGGGTCTCTAGTGCGGAAGCGCCTCTCTCGGGCTCGGACATACTGGCTGGATGATACTATCACGTACCTGGTGATGGAGGCCAATGGAGAGAGGGCTTCCCTTGCAGCTAAGTTCCGGACTCCCTTGAGAATATGACAGCAGGAGTCAGGCCCAAAGTTGCACAGGTCGCCTGTAGGAGTGCTGGTTGGTGGTCCACTCAGAAGCACAGCTGGTGCACTGAGATAGGTCTGCAGACAGGAGGCACCTGTGCCTGGTATGTAAGCTCTTCCGGGATTTAGATGTTTACTGGGTAGTTCAAGGTCAGGTACCAGGTGGGAATCAGAGCAGACGTAGTCAGAAGGGATTGCTGAGGTCATACACAGAGGAGCGAGAGAGCGAGAGTATCCGTAAGCCAAGCCGAGGTCAGATCAGGGGTAAAGCAGAGTAGACAGGTCCAGGAGCAAGCCGAGTCAGTAACAGGAAATCACAGGTCAGAATCACAGTAAACAGGAACCAGGAACAGGGCACAGGGAGCTAGAGATCATCCAGCAACTAGAGGAAGTGATGAGCCTCCTTTTAAAGGCCGTCTGGCACCAGACTGAGGTTGATGTGTACTTCTGCGGCCATGTAGAGTACTGGCAGAAATGGCAGATCTTCCAGAACTTCTGCCGTGGACAGGACCCTGACACTCGAGCTGCAATCTCATCCTTAATGTTATCAGAGAGGCCATGGGAAAAAGCAGCCACAAGAGCCTCATTGTCCCAATCTATCTCTGCTGCCAGAGTACGGAATTTAATAGTGTAGTCGGCAACAATTCTTATACTCTGTTTAATGGACTTGAGGCTCTTAGCAGCAGAGGTGGAACAAGATGGAATACAAATATCCTTTTAATTCTGGACAACAAGGTTTTGTGTCTCCCATAAAAAGTTTGTCCAAGACTTTGTCAGGAAGCAAAGAAATAATGAAGCGTACTTTATATCTGTCCGTAGGGAACGTCCGGGGCAGCATCTCAATATATATTCCAACCTGGTTGAGAAACCCTCTTCAGTGAGCTGGATCGCCCCCAAACCATTGGGGAAGAGGAGCAGAACCAGTCATACCTTTCACAGTGGTAGTATGACAGGCTGCCTGAACCGAGATAGGAGCATTAGCAGGGATGGTTCGCAACACTGGTTGTACCAGAGCTGCCGGAGTAGGAGGATCCAGATGAGCAGTTCAGATCAGGAGTATTTGTAATGCTATGTCAAACTGATCCAAGCGGTGGTCCTGCTGGTCCAATCTAGAAAAAAATATAATGACTAGGGGGATTACCTGCATTTTTTTAATTCATGGCCTTTGCGTAATGTCAGGAACCATAAACTAGGCGGAGACAGAAAGTGCAGTTAAAATCACACCTTTAATGAAATAGCAAAAATAACACAGTTCAGGAACGTAGTCAAAAACAGAAGCCAATGTTTGGATGCCAGAGCAGGTAATCAGATGTTCCAGGGTCAGGAAACCAGAAGTTATCATAGTCAGGAGCAAAAATCAGGCATTGGAGGGGAAATCAGCCAGATTGAGTTGTACACAGGAACACAGGCAGGAACATACTGGAGATCATAGACCATGCAAGGGCAGGGAGGAATTGAGCTACGCTGATAAAATAGCAAAAAGGGCTGGCTGTAGGCTGGATTAATGAGGCAGGTAATGGTTTCAAGGTGAGTCACTGTGGAGACGAGTGGCTGGTAATTACCCGACATCTGAGCAGCTTCTGAGCACTGAAAGAAAAGCGCTGCTCATTCAGTAGAAGGAGCCCAGCCCTGACAGTTTCTCTAATAAAGCAGTTCTTTTTGGTTACTCCCCAAAAACTGGTGATGTTTATTTTTTTGTGGTAGCTACAGCTATAGTCACTGGATTCGCGGAGCAGCTTATTGGTGGAGATGAGTCTATTGATGTCCTGAGTCTGTCACAGGCTGGGTTCCCATAAATATTCAAGCTGTTTTCCTATTCATCTTCCCACTGTGATTTTAGAATCCTCTAGACTGGAGGGGGAAGCAATCAGACCAGCAACCTATGAAACACTGAGCAGGCTAGAACAATCAATCCCTGCTCCACTCAATTACAGAAGAAATAAATTAAATTTACCTAGCAATCTACACTAACTGGGAGGGCAATACACCCACCCTCTGCTTAAAATAGGCCCTGTCCTCATGGGCTGAGGCACAAAACGACTCTTGTTGCCAAGAGGAGGATTAACCCATGATGGTGAGGAGGGGAAAAGAAACAAAATATTGTGATAGTGGGATTCATTTCAGAATAACAGTATACCTTTAATTACAAAACTTTAAGCGCAAACTTTATACACTATGGCGGATAACTGGCACCAAGTCATACCAGCCCAGATATACAGATTCTTATAACATATTGTGAACTGGGGTATGTTTAACTCAGTGGTAGATGCTTTGTTTAGTAAAGTCCATGTCAGACAGAACTGTGCTTAAGGGACTGATAGTTCATTGTTATTAAAAAGGCAGAAAACAAAATAAAATATACACTATGGAAAATGATGTCAATGGTGCAGTCAAAGGTATGCCTTACATGTATCCCCTGGGCCTCAGTATCAGGGAGCCACTGGAGGTCAAAACTAGTTATACTGACATTTTTAGACTTGACACTCTTCAATGTCACCTGCCCCCTAGATCCTGTCCCCTCACAACTACTACGGTCACTCTCTTCTTCTATCCTATGCTCCCTCACTCACATCTCCAATCTCTCCCTCTCTAACAGTGATTTCCCCACCCCTCTAAAGCATGCACACATCACTCCCATACTTAAAAAGCCCTCCCTGGACCCCACCAAGCTGAACAACTTAAGACCCATCTCCCTGCTGCCATTTACCTCTAAACTCTTAGAACGCTTAGTCTACAATCGTCTGAACTCCCAACTCACTGACAACAACCTTCTTGACCCTTTACAGTCTGGCTTTCGCTCACTACACTCCACTGAAACTGTCCTAGTAAAAATCACTAATGATCTACTAACTGCTAAAACCCATGGACACTACTCCATACTCATCCCAACCAATGGCCACTACTCCATACTCTTACTACTTGACCTCTCTGCAGCTGTTGACCATCTGCTCCTTCTCAAAAAACTCCACTCTCTTGACCTGCAAGACTCTGCTCTCTCCTGGTTCTCCTCCTACCTATCGCAGCGCTCCTTCAGCGTTACCTATAACTCTGTCTCCTCCTCTCCACTCCCTTTTTCTGTAGGGGTCCCTCAAGGTTCTGTCCTTGGACCCCTTCTCTTCTCCATCTACACCTCCTCCCTTGGTCACTTGATAAACTCCCATGGCTCTAAGCACCATCTCTATGCTGATGACACACAAATCTATCTTTCTACTCCTCACCTCACCCCTTCAGTCTCCTCTCGCATTACTAACCTAGTAAGTGACATATTGGCATGGATGTCACTCCACTTCCTCAAACTCAATCTTTCCAAAACTGAGCTCTTAGTATTCCCTCCAGCCCGTGCCCCCTCCCCTGACTTCTCCATCAAGACCAATAATACAACCATCAGTCCCTCCCCTCATGCCAGGGTACTAGGTGTAATCCTAGACTCTCATCAGTCCTTTCAGCCCCAAATCCAATTGCTGACCAAATCTTGTATACTTCACCTCCACAACATCTCCTCAAGATATGCCCGTTCCTAACCTCGGAAACCACTAAGCAACTTATTCACTCATTTGTTATATCTCGCCTTCACTATTGCAACTCCCTCCTCATTGGCCGACCTCATCGCAGGCTATCCCCTCTTCAGTCTATCATGAATGCTGCTGCCAGACTCATCCACCTCATCACTACCTGATCAATCACTGTTTTTGGTAGAAATGATATTTCTACATGGCAAATAATTTACTAGCAGGTGTAGTAGAGTAATAGAAATCCAACAGACCCAACAGTCATGACATGCATGCTGCTGATTCTGTGTAATTGAATCACTCATTGAAAGGGGCATGTTCAAAATAATAGCAGTGTGGAGTTCTATTAGTGAGGTCATTCATTCTTTGAAAAACAGGTGGCAATTATTGCCCTTATTTAAGGAAGGAAGGCAGCAAATGTTCTACATGCTGGTTACAGTGCATTTCTCTCTGAAATTCTGAGGAAAATGGGTCGTTCCAGACATTGTTCAGAAGAACAGCGTACCTTGATTAAAAAGTTGATTGGAGAGGGGAAAACATATAAAGAAGTGCAGAAAATGATCAGCTGCTCAGCTAAAATGATCGCAAATGCTATGGCAACCAAAACCTTAAAGGCGTGGAAGAAAGTGAAAAACTACCATTCGAATGGATAGAAGAATAGCCAAAATGGCGCGGACTCAGTCAACAATCAGCTCCAGGAAGATCAAAGAAGGTGTAAAGTTCCCTGTGAGGACTGTTACAATTAGAAGACGCCTATGTGAAGCCAAGCTATCTGCAAGAAGCCCCCGCAAAGTCCCACTGTTGGAAAAAAGACATGTGCTGAAGAGGTTACAATTTGCCAAAGAGCACATTGACTGGCCTAAAGAGAAATGGCGCAACATTTTGTGGACTGATGAAAGTAAGATTGTTCTTTTTGGGTCTAGTGGCGGAGACAGTTTGTCAGACGACCCTCAAACACTGAATTCAAGCCACAGTACACTGTGAAGACAGTGAAGCATGGTGGTGCAAGCATCATGATATGGGGATGTTTCTCATACTACGGTGTTGGGCCTATTTATCGCATACCAGGGATCATGGATCAGTTTGAATACATCAGAATACTTGAAGAGGTCATGCTGCCTTATGCGGAAGAGGAAATGCCCTTGAAATGGGTGTTCCAACAAGACAACGACCCCGTTTCTGAGGCAAAACCAAGAAATAGAGAAGAACTGTGGAATGTCGTCCAATCATCCTGGGCTGGAATACCTGATCAGAGGGGCCAGAAGTTGGGTGACTCCATGCAACACAGATGTACAGCAGTTCTCAGAAACAGTGCGACTACAACCAAATATTCATGAAGTCATTCAAAGGAAAGCAAAATCTTCAAACATTTTTCAGTTTATATAATGAATGTTTGAGTTTGTGAAGAAGAATACAAACACTGCTATTTTTTTGAACAGTCTAATATTCACTTTTCTTCAATTTTTTTAGAGGATTAACACAAATTTGATATACAGGTGAAACTCGAAAAATTAGAATATCGTGCAAAAGTTCATTTATTTCAGTAATACAACTTAAAATGTGAAACTAATACATGAGATAGACTCATTACATGCAAAGCAAGATAGTTCAAGCTGTGATTTGTCATAATTGTGATGATTATGGCTTACAGCTCATGTAAACCCCCAAATCCACAATCTCAGAAAATGAGAATATTGTGAAAAGGTGCAATATTCTCGGCTCAAAGTGTCCCAATCTAATCAGCTAATTAACCATTTCAGTACCGTGCAATTTTACACCTTCCTGCCCATGCCATTTTTCAGGTTTCAGCGCTCTCACATTTTGAATGACAATTGCGCGGTCATACAACATTGTACCCAAACTAAAATTTTATCATTTTCTTCACACAACTAGAGCTTTCTTTTGGTGGTATTTAATCACCGCTGGGGTTTTTATTTTTTGCTAAATTAACAAAAAAAGACCAAAAATTTTGAAAAAAAAACACATTTTTCTTTGTTTCTGTTATAAAAGTTTACAAATAAATAATTGTTCTTCATAAATTTAGGCTGAGATGTATTCTGCTACATGTCTTTGGTGAAAATAACCCAAATTAGGATGTATTTTTAGTTTGTAGGAAAGTTATAGAGTTCACAAACTATGGTATAGATCTGAATATTGATCAATCCTGAAGTACTGACAGCCAATCTAATTTCTTGAGGTCCAAGAATGTCAGAACAGTACAGATATCCCCAAATGACCCCTTTTTGCAGAGTAGACAGTCCGACGTACTTCATAAGAGGCATGGCGAGTTTTTTGAAGTTGTATTTTTTTGCCATAATTTTTCGGAAAATTAAAAAATTAAAAAAATTATTTTCACTATTTTTTTTTTACATACTGTCACCAGTGCAGTACAGCATCATCATATAACTGGCATGGCGGTGAACAGGGACACTGACTGGTGACAGTATGAAAAAAAAAAATATATATATATATATTTTTTTTTTTTTATTATATTAATTTTTTATTACATTTTTTTTTATTTTTTTTTAAGATTTTTTTTTCATATTTTACTATGACCAAAGTAGTACAATGTTACCATAGTAACATTGTACTACTTTGGGGAAGTGATCAGCATTTTTTTTTTTTTTAACACAATTTGCTTATAGCAAAGAATTACTTTGCTATAAGCAAGCATTTACCTGCATGATATCGATTCATTCAGCTTTTTTTTTTTTTTTTTTTTTTTTTTTTTTGTGCTTAGCTGTGATTTGGTCACAGCTAATCACATGACATGTGCATGTGATTAGCTGTGACCATTCACAGCTAGGCACTAGTATACAATGGATGGCATGATGAATGAAGCCATCCATTGTATACAACTGTCATGTGACCTGCTGTGATTGGTCACAGCAGGTCACATGGTGCCAGCAACGGGAGCCGGTACTCGGATCTGTCATCGGCCGTGTCTGAGGTGCACGGCCGGTGACAGATCGCACTGCTGCGCCGCTCTGCATTAGCGCAAACTGCGCATGTGCGGGAGCACGCCAAATGGCGTGCACCCGGAGTGCAGAGGCACATTTGAAGCCGCCAAACGGCCATTGGCCGGGTGGCTAATGGTTAAGCCATAACACCTGCAAAGGGTTCCTGAGCCTTTAAATGGTCTCTCAGTCTGGTTCAGTAGGAATCACAATCATGGGAAAGACTGCTGACCTGACAGTTGTGCAGAAAACCATCACTGACACCCTCCATAAGGAGGGAAAGCCTCAAAAGGTAATTGCAAAAGAAGTTGGATGTTCCCAAAGTGCTGTATCAAAGCACATTAATAGAAAGTGTGGAAGAAAAAGGTGCACAAGCAGCAGGGATGACCGCAGCCTGGAGAGGATTGTCAGGAAAAGGCCATTCAAAAGTGTTGGGGACTTTCACGAGGAGTGGACTGAGGCTGGAGTCAGTGCATCAAGAGCCACCACACACAGACGGATCTTGGACATGGGCTCCAAATGTCGTATTCCTCTTGTCAAGCCGCTCCTGAACAACAAACAACGTCAGAAGCGTCTTACCTGGGCTAAAGAAAAACAGACCTGGTCTGTTGCTCAGTGGTCCAAAATCCTCTTTTCTGATGAGAGCAACTTTTGCATCTCAATTGGAAACCAAGGACCCAGAGTATGGAGGAAGAATGGAGAAGCACACACTGCAAGATGCTTGAAGTCCAGTGTGAAGTTTCCACAGTCTGTGTTGATTTGGGGAGCCATGTCATCTGCTGGTGTTGGTCCACTGTGCTTTATTAAGTCCAGGGTCAGCGCAGCCGTCTACCAGGAGATTTTGGAGCACTTCATGCTTCCTTCTGCAGATGAGCTTTATGGGGATGCTGACTTCATTTTCCAGCAGGAATTGGCACCTGCCCACACTGCCAAAAGCACCAAAACCTGGTTCAATGACCGTGGGATTACTGTGCTTGATTGGCCAGAAAACTCGCCTGACCTGAACCCCATAGAGAATCTATGGGGCATTGCCAAGAGAAAGAGGAGACACATGAGACCGAACAATGCAGAAGAGCTGGAGGCCGCTATTGAAGCATCCTTGTCTTCCATAACACCTCAGCAGTGCCACAGGCTGATAGCTTTCATGCCACGCCGCATTGAGGCAGTAATTGCTGCAAAAGGGGCCCAAACCAAGTACTGAGTACATATGCATGCTTATACTTTTCAGAGGTCCGATATTGTTCTATGTACAATCCTTGTTTTATTTATTGCATTTAATATTCTCATTTTCTGAGATTGTGGATTTGGGGTTTTCATGAGCTGTAAGCCATAATCATCACAATGATGACAAATCACGGCTTGAACTATCTTCTTTGCATGTAATGAGTCTATCTCATATATTAGTTTCACCTTTTAAGTTGCATTACTGAAATAAATGAACTTTTGCACGATATTCTTCTTCATGTATTTTTCTTCATGTTTTGATTTGGAATAGAATGTGTCGTGTTCCCAATGCATTTGTGTGTATGGAAATAAAAGCTATTAGAAGGATTTTGAGCTTTATTCACATTTTTCAACACACTGCTATTATTTTGAACACAACTGTATAAAGCCATTTATAACTCTGCCCCAAATTACATCACCGATCTTGTCTCCAAATATCACCCAAACTGTTCTCTCCGCTCCTCGCATGACCTCCTACTCTCTAGCTCCTTTGTCTCCTCCCATGCTTATCTCCAGGACATCTCCAGAGCTTCCCCCATCCTCTGGAACTCTCTATCCCAATTTATCAGACTATCGCCTACTCTGCTCACTTTTAGGTTATCTCTGAAAACCTATCTCTTCAGGGAAGCCTATCCTGCCCTCAGCTAATATTGGAATCTTCTACTCTTCCTACCAGTCCATCCCCCACAGTTACTAACTTTTTTACCACTAGCCCCTTCCTCTTTGATTGTAAGCTCCAAGGATCAGGGCCCTCCTATCCCTCTTGTATTGAACTGTATTGTTGCTGTATTGTCTCCCATTTTATTGTAAAGCGCTGAGCAAACTGTTGGCGCGATATAAATCCTGTATAATAATAATTAAAGCTCCAAGACAATCCTTCCCCAATATCCCAAAGCACGAGTCATAACTTAGTGTAGGGTGAATGAATGCATCACTTTATTGAGCACAACTCTACTTCTACAGTACATGCTGGCAGTAATCCCTGCTCTTCCATATAAACTGTAAGCATGCCGTCTTATACATTTTAAAGAAGAGCTTTGGGAGAGCAATGGGAATGGTTTGCATCACAGTCTGGGAATTGTGTTCATTTTAACCAGCGCCACCCTCCCAAACCAGGTGACATTAAGACTGGCCCACCGCTGGAGGTCACCTTGAAATGTAGTAAGAAGTGATTTAAAATTTCTATCATAAAGGTCAGCCAAGGAAGCTTGAATCTGTATACCAAGATAGGTAATAGCGCGGTCTTGCCAATGAAATGGGAAATGTTCCATACATTGAGTCACAACAGACTGCAGCAAGGAGACATTCAGAGCATAGGATTTGTAGAAGTTGATCTTCAAATTGGAAAGGGTATGGAATGTTCTAATTCGCGAAGCAAAACAGGCAAAGAGAACTGAGGTAACTGTAAAAACAACATGAGATCGTAAGAAAATACAGCCACCTTGTATTCCCTACCTCCTACTGAAAGGCCCTTTATTTCCGTATGCAAATTCTATTCAAAAATGGTTCCAGCGTTAAAACAAAAATTAAAGGGGAGAGAGGGCACCCTTGTCTGGTGTCATTGGATATAGGAAAGGCCTCCAAGAAGTGTCCATTAGCTCGGACTCGGGCAAGTCAAATTGGAGTACAATGCCATTATATTGGGCCCCATCCTAGGAAGCAATTCGACCTCCTGAAGAACCTCTTGCATATAAGGCCACGCAACCCTATCATATGCCTTTTCTGCATCAAGAGATAGAAAAAAACCCTGAGTTTGACTGGCCATCATTTTTGTTTAGTTTGTTTAGCAATAAATTAAAAAAAAAACAGTGGTGATGAAATACCACCAAAAGAAAACTATTTCATATGAGTACAGTGTTGCATGACCGTGCAATTGTCATTCAAAGTGCGACAGTGCTGAAAGCTGAAAATTTGTCTGGGCAGAAAGGGGGTGAAAGTGCCAGGTAGGCAAGTAGTTAAAATGTAAAGGGCACAATGTTTCGCAGTAAGATTACTTTGCCAATCAGTTAGTACAGAATGGGAGCATATCATCAACAAACTCCAAATACGTAGCAATAATATATGATTTACACATCTGTGTATACCTTACTTGTCTGATTTTGTTTCTATAATCAGTTGCGATCTGCATACCTTTTATGTCCTGATGAAGGGATCTTACTGCAAAACACATTGATATCTGGATTTGGAGAGGCCTACCTTTATAACATACAGTATATTTAATATACAGTTGTGCTCAAAAGTTTGCACCCCCTGGCAGAAATTGTGAAATTTTGGCATTGATATTGAAAATATGACTGATCATGCCAAAAAATGCTCTTTTATTGAAGGATGATGATCATATGAAGCCATTTATTATCAAATAGTTGTTTGGCTCCTTTTTAAATCATAATGATAACAGAAATCACCCAAATGGCCCTGATCAGAAGTCTCCGCCCCCTGGAATGTTTGGCCTTGGTACAGACACACAAGGTGACACACACGGGTTAAAATGCCAGTTAGAGGTTAATGTCCCACATCTGTGGCTTTTTAAATTGCAATTAGTGTCAGTGTATAAATAGTCAATGAGTTTGTTAGCTCTTACGTGGAAGCACTGACTAGGCTAGATACTGAGCCATGGGGATCAGAAAAGAACTGTCAAATGTCCTGCGTAACAAGATAATGGAACTTTAGAAAGATGGAAAAGGATATAAAAAGATGTCCAAAGCCTTGAATATGCCAATCAGTACTGTTAAATTACCTATTAAGAAATGGAAAGTTCGGGGATCTTTTGATACCAAGCCAAGGCCAGGTAGACCAAGAAAGATTGCAGCCATAACTGACAGAAGAATTGTCCGGTATTCAAAGAGTGCAGTGTTATCATATAACTGTTATGGCAGTGATCAGGGACACTGACTGGTAAAAGTATGTAAAAAAAAATAATAATAATATAATAATTTGTATTTTTTTTTTTTTCTTTTTTTTTCTCTTTTATTACATTTTTTTTTTACTTTTTATTACTATTTTTTTTCCAACACACTGACCAGAGCAATACAATGTTATCATGGTAACATACATTGTACTACTCTGGGCAAGTGATCAAGATTTTTTTTTTTTTTTTTTACACATTATGACTGCTTATACTGCTTATATATTTCGTTGATATTAGCAACCATTTTTACTGAATGAAACTGATTCATTCTTTGGTTGTGATTATCTGTGATTGGCCAAAGCTCATCACATGGTTCAGATGGGCTGTGATTGGCTCTGTCTGCACCATGTGACTGCTGTGACCAATCACAGCTAACAACACAATTTGTATATAATGGATGACATGAAAGGAAGCCATCCATTGTATACAATTGTCATGTGATCTGCTGTGATTGGTCACAGCAATCACGATACTGGCAGTGGGCCGGTGTAGTGATTTGTCATTGGCTGTGTCCCATGGACACAGCCAGTAACAGATCGTGCCGCTGCATGGCCCCGTGGCTGTGTGCGAAGCACTTTCTGCCAGGCTATCAATCTGCTATGGGCAGACGGAAAGATGTTAAGCAATTTTGTAATAAACTGACTGAATTTTAATTGTTGTCTTGTGATGTGCCAATAAAGTCAGTCCATACATTGGAGACTAGCAAGGGGAGGTATTATCTTCCCTTCCTGGTTCCATTTTCTTTTTTCTGACATACCGGGATGTGGCACTTTGGAAGACTATTACTTTATTATAAGTATTGAGCAAAGTTACAAAGATGGTAAAATTCCTACAAAGGAATTATAAACCAAATGTTATTTTGAATTTCCTAAGATGTTATTTTGAATTTTCCTAAGATGTATACAATTTTTATTCTGAGAGCCCTGGTCCTTATTCCATAAATCAGAGGATTAACAGTAATAGATGTATTCAGACCACTCATAGAAATGACAACATGGGTAACAGTTGAGAGAGAAATGCTGCCTAATCTGTACCTAAAGGCAATAAACATGGCTCCAACCATAAAAATGGAAAAGGCAATTACATGAGTCACCAACGTTTGGGCGGCTTTCTGAGAGGCTTCCCTAGGAAGTTTGAGACAGATGACAATTGTCCTTATGTAACAGTAAATGACCACAAGCACAGAGCCAATTGTGATGAACAAGGCCCATACTGTTCCATAGATATTATTAACTGTGATATCAGCACAAGAAAGTCGTTGGAGAGACATGGTCTCACAGTAGACATTGTTGATATTTACTGCGCAAAAGGTCAGCCTTACCGTTAACAATACAACTGTACATGTTACCACAAGAACAAAAACCCATATGGCAAGTAGAAACTTTTGACTTGTCAAGTTTGTCATCAGCATGGGGTACCTCAGAGGGTGACCTACCGCCAGATATCGGTCATATGCTATAATAGTAAAAGTAAGAACTTCAGCAGCTGAGTAAGCCTGGATGCAAAAGCCTTGCAGTAGACATCCAGAGAGGGAAATAGATGAATTTTTAGACAATAAGTCAATCAACAGCTTG
This sequence comes from Staurois parvus, assembly GCA_951230385.1. Lineage (NCBI taxonomy): Eukaryota > Metazoa > Chordata > Amphibia > Anura > Ranidae > Staurois > Staurois parvus. The sequence goes on from CATNWA010019700.1 coordinate 98,558, forward strand.
GGGAGGTAAGCTGAACTCCCAACCATCACGTTGAAGACCAGTCCACATATAAAGATGTACATCGGTTCATGCAAACTTTTCTCTGTCCAGGTTACATAGATAATAAATAAACTCACAAAGAAAGAAGTTGAATATACTGCAAAAGCAAGTAGAGCGTATAAGTATCTAAATGGTTCCATCTCAATAAGCCCCAAAAGGACAAAATTGGTGTAGGTTGTTGATATGTTCTCCATGGATAGAATTGGGGATAGACTTGCAATACACAGTAGACAAATCATAACATTGTATTTCAATCAGGACACCATGAAGGAAATAAGAATAAATATTCTACTCTGTGGATACTTTAAATGTGGTTGTGGCTACAGGACTTTCCTTCTCACTTCTATGTATATCAGAAGACTGAAACATTCCAAACCAGACAATCTTTTATACTGTAGGTGAAGCTTTGCTTTAAAATAAGATCGCACTTTTGCAGCAACTGCAAAAGAGCCTTCCAGTGGGACCATTAGCAATCACAGCTGGTATCCTAATTAGTGTCAGAAATTTATTTAGCCATGGCTACTTAAAACTGAACTTCAAGAAGTAAAAAAAAAATTGAACAGCTTTTTTTTTCAAACAGATATAATAATATACTTTTCGTGGTATAGTTAACAGACCAAAACAATTTGTTTGTTAGAATTTACATACACTTTAACCCCTTGTCTACTGGGCACTTTTATCCCCTTCCTGCCCAGGCCAATTGTCAGCTTTCAGCACTGTTGCACTTTGAATGACAATTGCACGGTCATGCAACACTGTACCCAAACAAAAATTGTATCATTGTTTTGAGACAGATAGAGCTTTCTTTTGGTGGTAGTTAATCACTGATATGTGGCATTGATGTACACTGATGGGCACTGGTATGTGGCATTTATGGGCACTGACAGGTGGCAATTAGGGGCGTTGGCAAGTGGCACTGATAGGGCTACACTGATCATCAGTGCCCTGATGATCAGTGTACATGTCCCCCCTGAGGAAAGCCAATTATAGGCTCTCCTCTCCTCATGTGCTGTCAGCATTAGGAGAGGACTGCCGATAACTGGCATTTCCTATTTACATGCAATCAGCTGTGATTGGACACAGCGGATCACATGATAGAGCCAATGTCATTGGCTCTTTACTACGATCGGTGATGTGCTGTGCCCCAGGGACACAGCGCACTACCGATCGCCGCACTGCGGGCCCTTGGGGGCACGCATGCACAGCTAGAGTGGGAGGACGTCCAAAATGAGAGAACCACCGCCCTCCCATCATTTCCTTATATGGCGTGCAGGAGGCGGTAAATACACATTCCCAATTGAAAAATAACTGTACAGTACCATCTCTAAAATATATGCATTTTATCGCAATCTTCAAATAGCAAGTTTCAATGGTGGACAGGAACAATCTGGTAAATGCATAGATAAATACAAATACAGGGCTTTTGCAGAGTAGGGTACAACTCCTAGATCACTGTCACAGGATCATCCACTGGGCACTCCTCAGTGAGGGAGACACAGATTCACAAGAACACTGGACAATCTTCCCTCTAGTCTCCTCTGGGTATCCTTCAGTGAGCTTCTCCAGACCATAAGAAAAAAATCCAGGACTTTAGAAAATAGCCCCCCCTACAGCTTAGACTATAGCTGGAACCTCACAAAGAACCTGGCAAGGCTGACCCCAAAATCCCACAGCCACTGCTCCAGGCTTCAAACTATTTATGGGTGCTCCAGCCTCCTACTAGACATCTTGTCCAGGGATTGGAGGTGTCATAAACTTGGGGATGCAGGAGAACCATTCCCCAATGAACTCTGTGTTTTTATTGTGTTTTCAAGTTATCCAGAAGGAGCTGGTCACCAGTTGACTTTTATGCCTATTCAGTCTAGCCTGGGCACTCCATCAGCACTTCACCGGGTCCTAGCCACATTCGCATGGAACTGTATAGTGGCTAGGACCAGTAGGAATACCTGCTAACTTTACTAGGAGTCACTTCGACGGACCCTTGTCCTGCGATGTTGCCAGTGTGGTTACTGAGTGGGAGCTTGCTGGAGAACCTCAGAATTTCAGTATTGCATTTCACTGGAGTTTGGTAAACACAGCTATGGAATTGTTGCCTGGTTATTCTACGGACAGTACTCAAGTACCTTTAACCAGCTGTCAATCCGGCCCTGTCCATGGAACATGCCACTTTTTGGATCATGTCATCTTGGGATCCCTTGGGATCACCCCAAAAGAACTATCATTGTAACATATGGATTCCTATGTGACTGTCTGAGGTGGGCATTGTCTGTGGTAATGTGATTAGCTCTTATCTGATGGTTTTCTGCATAAATTCAGTGTGTTTCTTTCAGAAACCATAAACAGGAGACAGAAAGTGCCGTTAAAATCACACCTTTAATGAAATAGCAAAAATAACACAGTTTGGGAATGTAGTCAAAAACAGAAGCCAGGGTTTTAGAAAATAAGAGAATATCATTGAGGAAAACCACCACACATTGCTGCAGCATATCTCAGAGGACATTGGTAATAAATTGCTGTAAAACTGCAGGAGCATCGCAGAGACCAAAGGGCATTGCCAGGAATTCGTAGTGTCTGCTCATAGGATTAAATGCAGTTTTCCATTCGTGGTTCTCTTTTATCCTCACAAGATTGTATGTCCCTCTCAAATTGAGTTTAGTGTAGACCATGCTCCCTTGAAGTGGTCAAATAGTTCTGTTATCAATGGGATTAGATAAGCATTTTTTATTAGTAATGCGATTGAGATACAGGGTCTCAGTTAACCACAAAAAAAAAAAACAGCATGGAGAAGAGGATTTGTGGATGAACCCCCAAGATAGTGAATCTGCAACATACTCCTCCATAGCCTTATCCTCTGAGACAGACAGAGGGTAAACCCGGCCACGAGGGGGAATGGCACCAGGTTGAAGATCAATTCTGCAGTCATCAGGCTGATGTGGTGGCAAAATACTGGCCTGACCTTTGTCAAAGACATCACAGAATTCTCGGTACTCCTCTGGAAAAGAAGACACTGAAGACGTGCACATGACCCTACTCACTTTGTGAAAACAAGTATTAGTGCATTGTGGCGACCATGACAAAACCTCAGCTCTATGCCAATCAAAAGAAAGATTGTGGTTCTGTAACCAAGAAAAACCAATGAAAACAGGGTAATGAGGTACAGAAACAACTTGGAATTGGATTATTTCATGGTGATGAGCCCCTACAGCTATGGTCAATGGAGTGGTTTCATGGGTCACATGGACAGGCTGTAGAAATCTCCCATCAACAGCCTCAATGGCAAGTGGGGAGGCACAAGGCTGCAGTGGTATCAAGTACTTCAACATGATGGCACTATCTATGAACAAGCAGCATCAGAATCAATTAGTGCCTGGGTGTCAATGGAAAACTCAGACCAGGAAAGGGTAACCAGAACTAGAGGCTGATCTTTAACCACTTCCCGTCCGGCCGCTGTTTATAAACGGCAGGACGGGACATCTACAGGAGCGGGTTGCCGTCTCTAAACGGCACCTTGTGTCTGAGGCTCGTGCGCGGCTCCTAGAGCGCGCACCCGCGAGCCCGATGATCGCCGAGTCTGACGGACTCGGTAGATTACGTGACATGGTATGGGACCAATGAAATCGGTCCCATACCATGTGATCATCTGTGTCCAATAAGGACACAGCATAAGTGTAAACAAAAGCCGCATGGTGCGGCTTCCGCCTCCTTCTCCTCACACGGAGTTGTCTGTGAGAGGAGAAACAGCCAAGAAGAGGTAGTAGTCAACTGCCCTCCACCTCAGTGACACCTGATCGCCCCTGAAGTGTCCCTGATCG
>CATNWA010019701.1:0-82747 GCA_951230385.1 Staurois parvus
ACAGAGTTTGGAGCATGAAATTGTTCAAAATGTCTTGGTATGCTGACTTCCTAAAGTTACCTTCCTCTGGAATTAGGGGACCAAGCCCAAACCCTGAAAAACACCCCACACCATATTCCCCCTCCACCAAACTTTACACTTGGCACAATGCATCAGGCAAGTACCATTCTCCTGAAAAGCATATCACATAATCCGAAGATGCAAATCAAAGTAGTGGCACATGCCACAAGATTTGTGGACTCTTGATTGGGGACTGTTATTTTGTATTCTTATTTCCATTCACTACTTGAGTTGCATCTTCTTTGGATTATAGGATATGTTAAGGATTTAATGTGCACATGTGTATTTTGGTGGTTACTCACAGATGTGATTATCATACTATTTAATTTATTTTTATTTATAAGGGTATAATTTATTTTTTTGTTAGTCATTAAAAATATACTGTATGTGTTTGCATATTCAATATTGGGGAGTGCTGCACTTATATTATTTTTTTGTGATTTTATGTAAAGTTGTTGTGATGCAATCTAGGGTGTTAGCTACTCTGTCATTCTATCTGGTATTTGGCAAGCACGGTACAGCTGGTGATGCACTGTGAAAGCACTAAATCTAGTTGATGGTGAAGTCAGGTCCCACAGTGGAAGGACACCAGGACGTAAGTAGAATCAGAGTCAGGAAAAGGCAGAAGTTGGTAACAATTGGGCAAATGGGTACAGAGTCATTAGGCAGAAGCATGGTCAGTAGCCCAGGCTGGGATTGGTAATGAAGTCATGACAGCAAACATTAGCAGGTAAGGGTAATCTGAGAGCAAGTTCAGAGAGGAAGCCAGGTCAGTAACAGGATGAAGGATGCACATCAAGACTGGATCATAGAAACAGGTTGAAGATCATAGAGCAAAAAACTAGTACAGAGTTCAGGTTTAAATAGACGCTTGGCAGCAGTGGGTGTTCACATGCTCATACATGCGGGCAAATGATGAATGTGCAGTCTGTATTCTATGCTCATAGAAATGTGCCTGCATGAATGTGCATTGGCCTGACAACTGGCACCATGTTCCTGACAGTTGTGGATTGCACAGAGGCTCATGTCAGGTGATATTTTCACTGCCCAGGATTGAGAGGCTGGGTGCAATGGGTTTATCAGGAATGTCAGAACTGCGGTCTACACTTGATACCCATTGACCAAATCACTCCTTTAGTGATTTCCATGTTGAACCCTTTGAATTTCTAACTGTGAACTTTTTAACAGTAGCGGAGATGTCCTCTGGATTTTATTATGCTCTAGTGTTTGTGGATCACCTTCCCAAGCTCGTTATAGTGGTTCCTACTCATGGTCAGACTGCAGTCACTACAACCAAGCTAATCTGCACTCATGGATGTGTAACTGTATGGTTTCTCCAAAGTAAATCTTAGATCAGGTCCCAAGTCTTCCCGGAACTATGTCAGATAAGTGGAACTGCAAATTACCCAAAACCCCATATCGCTCTCAAAAAAATTGATCTGGTAAGCACATTTTTTCCACCCCACTTAATATGCAGAGAACACTAGAGGAAGGATATCAGGATCAATGGCCTCATCATGTGAAAGAAGTAGTTTGGGCCTACAAGCATTCACACAGCTACTGGTTATACAGTATACCCTTCTTCCTGATGTTTGTGTGTAGTGACCACCTGCCTGTGGACTTGTTGCTGAAGACATGAGAGTCTGTGTCCCTCACACATCAAAAGACTATCTACAGTATCACTGAAAATAGTTTTTGAAAAGTAGACAGATCCCCCTCCCAGGTTCCTACTGAGGCTAACTCACAAACACAGCAACTTTTGGATCTCCTCACTGACATGCTTTAGTGGATGCCTAAAGAGAGTTTAACCCTCGAGCGTGGGATTATACCTACTATTCAGCTCCTCACAATTGCCACATGCGAAGACTATTTTCTCATTCCTCAAAACATTCATTCCGGATGTTCTTCGTGTGAAGATTTTGTCCACATCATGGTCTGACCATTTGCCCCTTCTACTTACCTGTAAATCATTAGCTTCAGCCCCTCAGCACTACTCATGGTGCCTTAATGACTATCTTTTGATGAAATGGCTGAAACTATCTGAGAGTCCATCTCCACCTATTTCGCCGACAATACTGAATCAGATTCCTCTCCCACGATTTTGTGGGAAGCTCACAAAGCTACACTGAGAGGGAAACTTATACAACTTGCATCCCGTGAGAAGGAGAGGGACTCTTGCATAGAATACTTATCTTGCACAGCTGGAAGCTCAATTTAAGGCATCCCGCTCTGCTTCTTTATGCAAATGGCTGGAAGCTATCAAAGTGGGATGGAATCTTCTTCTTGATGATAAGGCAAAAAAGCAGATTAGATGGTCTTGGCGCGGTAATATTATGCATGCACCAATAAGCCAGGCCTGATGCTGGCTAACCTTCTCAAAGTACCATACCCGGGACACTAAAACCGATCATGTTATGTTTATCTAACAAAGTCATAACAGCTAATCCAAAAATTGTGGATGCTTTTACCTCAGTTTTGTCCACATTGTATCAACCCTCGCAACCTTTTCGAAAGGACCTGGCAGATGCCCTATTTCGAGATATCCATCTCCTTGGCCTTTCCCAATTTATGTCTGATAAAATGAGGGCTGATATTACTGTCACTGAAGTCCTTGCTGCAATTAAAACAGTAAAGATGTAGAAAACCCCTGGACCTGATGGTTTTTTGGCATTATACTACAAAAAATTTTCCGATATCCTTGCTCTCCATCTGACAAACTTACTCAACCACTTACATTCCCACACTGATCTACATCTGTCGTTCACAACGGCCCAAATAGTCATGATCCTGAAACCTGGGAAGGACCCCCAAGACCTCCATAATTTTCGACCCATCTCCCTGCTAAATGTTGATACTAAAATTCCTGCCAGAATCCTCGCTACTAGGATATACTCATTCTTGCACCACCTTATTCATAAAGATGAGGTGGGTTTCATCCCCTTTAGACAGGCTCCTAATAATACTCACAAAGTGATTCATTTTATCCATTTACTGCATCACAATCGAACCCCCAGTATGGTTCTTGGCCTGGATAGGCATAATGCATTTGATTCTCTATGCTGGGAATATATGCATTATGTTTTAAATAAATGGGGATTCCCAACCACATTTACGTGTGTGTCAGCACCTGTGGAATTGAGCCCTTGTAGATGGTCAACTTGGGGTTCCCCAGGGAGTGGAGTCTGAGCCCCAGCCTGCTTCACCAGAGCCCCTAATGGTAGAGATGGACTTGCAGCAAGCTGGGACCAGGTCGTTGCCCCCAGGTACGCCCAGCTGAGAATGAGGAGACTGCTTGCAGGAGTAGAGAGAACAAAAGCAGAAACCTGGTACGAGTTCAGGCCCCAATGAATGGAGACAGGTATGATAAATCGAGGAAAGGTGGCGGAATTCAGGTTGTCAGGGACTGCGGGTCTTGCAGCGGCACACAGGTCTGCACATACACAGATTGCCTAGGTGCACTAATGTGCAGGCAATAGGACCTGGGCGTCGGCATCGACAATTGCACTAATGACTGTGCAGGGCGCACTATTTAAAACTGGCTAGACGGTGACTAGGTTTGCCGCAAGGTCTAGTTCCTGTACCCGTGTTCTGAAGTGTGTTCCTGTTGCCGATCCTGCTTGTCCTGATTTGTGTTGACCTTCTCCTGCTCTGAACCCCGGCTCGTCCCTGACTACTCTCCTGCCTGTTGTATATTATTATTGGACCTCCCATTGCTGAACCTTGGCTCGTGACGGCTGCACTCTGTCTACTGTTTGGTACCTACCTGCCTCCACTGTTACCGACCTGGCTAGTCTGACTACGCTCATTCCTGACTGTCATCCATCCATCCCGCTCGGGACCTGGACTTGTCAGCCTCTTCACAGCAGGCTCACCCCCCCGACACGTACCCTCGGCGGAACCCCTCTACCACAGTTGGGTGCACTCAGGGGTCGCGACCTGGTTTCAGTCTCGCACCAAGTCCATCCCCACCATCAGGGGCTCTGGTGAAAAGGCAGACTGGGGCTTAGACTCCGCGCCCTGGGGAATCCTGTTCTGTGGGTCACTAGAGATCCCGCCGGGCGGTGCCTGACACGGGTTCTGGTGTAGATCACCTCCCTCAGAGTGACCTAGACCCGAGAGTTTCCCGGACGGACAGAACAGGACTTAATTATATGACCTTCAGCCCCACAGTAAAGGCATAGACCAAATCTTATGTGCCGCAATCTCTCTGGTGGAGTGAGGCCTGTTCGGTCTAACTGCATAGACTCTTCAGATGTCGGTACTGTTGCAGAGGTAAGTTGATCAGGGGCTTTCTGGAAAAACAGGAGCAAATGAACGCACTAGGGGTTACGTGGACGAGCCCTTTCCAGATCTTGCTCCTGGAAGCGGATATCGATTTGGATGCTAAGAGTAATCAAATCATCCAGGATGGTGGGTATGGTTATTCCAGCTAGTTCGTCCTTAATACAGTCTGCTAGGACCCTGCCAAAAGGTTGCAGAAAGGGCCTCATTATTCCATGCCCGTTCCGAAGCGAAGGTGCGATACTGAACTGCATATTGTCTAACAGTCATGCTACCTTGATGAAGCCAAAGAAGAGCTCCTGCGGCAGAGGAAGTCCTGCTGGGCACATCAAAGGTTTTACAGAAAGCTTGCAGGAAGGCTGAGAGGCTGCAAATAGTTGGATCTTGACGCTCCCACAGTGGTGAGGCCCAAGCCAGTGCTACACCAGAAAGGAGGGAAATCATGTACGCCAATTTGGAACGGTCAGTAGAAAAATGGTATTCTGCTAGCTTGAAGTGAATTTAGCACTGATTGATGAAGCCCCGACAAGGTTTGGGATCACCAGAGAAGTAAGGCGGTGGAGGCAACTGGATTTTTGAAGGACTGTGCTCCACTGGAGGAACAGCGGGGGGTTGGAGCAGCAGGAACCGGAGCAGGAGCCAAAACAGAGAATGAGGAAGGGGACACAACCAGAAGCTGATCCAACCTGGAGGAAAGTTCCTGCAGACACTGTATAATACATTCCTGATAGGCCTGCTGGACATCGACTCTCTGCACCAAACACTGGAGTTGTTCCAGGAGAGGATGCGGGGTCTCTGAGGAGCTCATGGCCTGAGAACTGTCAGCATCTGTGGTAGTGAGCCCTTGTAGATAGTCAACTTGGGGTTCCCCAGGGCACGGAGTCTAAGCTCCAGCCTGCTTCTTCACCAGAGCCCCTGATGGTGGGGATGGACTTGCAGCAAGCTGGAACCAGGTCGTGGCCCCAGGGTATGCCTAGCTGAGGATGAGGAGACTGCTTGCAGGAGCAGAGTACAATGCGAGATGAGAAATGGAAACCCGATAGACTAGCCGAGGTCAGGATGGGCGGAAAACAAGCACAGTCAGAGAACGAAGCCGAGGTCAGTACACGAGTAATCAATGCAGGATACAGGCATTAGCAACACACAGAAGCTCAGGCAACTAGGAAGTTGCTCAGGCAAAGTGGTCTAGATTAAGCATGTCTTATATAGGCAGGCAAGCAAGGAAGTGATGGAAGGGAAGGAAATAAAACCCAGAGAACAGCAGACAACACCCATAGGTGAGCACAGACAAACACACATGTGAAAGGGATCAGGAACAGCACTGCAGCAAGGAGGTAAGAATACACAAACAAGAAACTGCAGGCTAACTTGTGACAACGTCCTTGCTGGGGGTTCTATATCATAGGCCCTCTGCCATGGTTCGCTTTCTTTCTCGACAATCCCCCTAATTTCCAATTCACAGGGGTACCCGCCAAGGGTGTCACTTATCCCCCATACTTTTCATCCTAGCCTTGAGACAGCTATTACACCTCATTAGATCTAACTCAGATATCAAAGGGGTTACAGTTTCCCAACAATCATTCAAGGTTAGCTGATTTGCAGACGAGATGCTCCTGACCCTGACCCAACCTTACACTATGCTACCTGTCTTTTTTTCTATCCTTACCCACTTCTCTAATATTTCTGGCCTGGTAGTAAATGAAGACAAACCAACGGCCCTTAATGTCTCCCTCCCTGAGGCAGAGATCGCCTTGTTGAAACAAAATTATAATTTCACTTGGTCTACTACCCACTTAGATTTTTTAGGGATCCGTCTTGCCAAATTCTACCACACCCTTTATGAGGTTAACTACATCCCAACTTTTTGCTTCCTTAAACCCTGACTTACATCCTGGTCTTACCACCGCCTTTCATGGATTGGCAGAATCAACGCTGTAAAAATGACAATTCTTCCAAAGCTTCTATACCTATTCCAAACCCTCCCCGTCCCTGTCCACTCTTATGCCCATAATTATGTTCTGAGATTTATCTGGTCTAACAAGAGACTTTGGGTCACCAAAAACACACCATGCTCATACTCAGGAAACAAGGTGCATTTGGGGTTCCCAACTTTTCCCAAGCACTATGTGGTGGCTCAGATTGCAACTATGACCTCTCTGTATGCTGCACAACAAGCCCCTACATGGGTTACTCTGGAAGCGCTCTCTTGCTTTCCAGTCTTCCGGTGCTTCGGTGCTTGGTGATAAAGACCTGATGATTCAACTGTCTTCATTCGAACAGCAGCACAGCCAGGGGTAGCATTGGCAGCTACCATCTTGGCTAAAGTAAATGTCTGCGAGCAATATCCATCTGTAGTATCCATCTGTACTATCGTCCATGCCATGTATGAATGCTAATTCACCCTGCACTGCTAGGTGGTAAATGTCTGCGAGCAATATCCATCTGTAGTATCCATCTGTACTATCGTACTACCGCCCATGCCATGTATGAATGATAATTCATCCTACACTGCTATATGGTAAATGCCTGTGGGCAATATCCATCTGTACTATCGCCCATGCCATGTATAAATGCTTAATTTTGCACTGCTATATGGTAATCTATACTGCTTTTAAAATTCACCTCAAACTGAAGCTGATTCCTAACTATCAATGTTGTTATTGGTAATATTTACCGTTTTAACTCTGGTCCATATTACTGTGGTGTTTATTTTGCTCTTATTGTCTAACCCAAATTTATGAGCTGATCCTAATCTTTAAACCTCTGCCCTTCTGCTCTCTTGTTGTCTCTTGTAGTCCTCCTTTGGTGTGAAAAGTTTTCCCTGCTAGCCATGTGTCTCTGCTATGCATTCCTAATTGATTAATTGGCAATACCCCCACCCAACTCAATTAAACTGTAGGCCTTCCTTAGGGGAGGCACAGCCAGGGGCAGCACAGCCAGGGGTAGCATTGGCAACTATCATATTGGCTAAAGTATTCATCTTTGAGTAAGTATTGAGCATTGCACTTCAACTCTGCACTTCAGCGAATGCACAAAGTGAGAAGCAGACAACCTAAAATACTAAACAGACTACAGGTGACCTGTTTCCCCATCCAGCTTTTATCTCTTATCCAGTCTGCTTCTTCATCTCAACACTCTGTAACATGTACTCCCTACTCCTCCTTCTCACAGTTGTATCCCCTCTCTTCAAACTATCTCTCCTTCACCCCTCTTCTCCACCTCACAGCTTATATATATATATATATATATATATATATATATATATATCACCTTCACTCCTGTATTCACCTTACTACTGGATTCATCAAATCCTGCTGCTTCTGAACCCACATACTAATAAAACCTCCAGGACACTGGAACCTGTCCCTCCATATAAGTCGTACTCCCATATTACCTCCCTCACCCTTCTGCTTCTCCTAACATCTGGAGACATTTCCCCAAATCCTGGCCACCATCTTTTTCCTTTGAACAACTCACCTGGCAACCCCTATCTTCTAACAGCAGTCACAATCCACACAATGTAGTTACTATTCCTCTTCTTCCTAGAACCAACCTCCGCATTTCCTGTGCCCTATGGAAATGCCCGCTCTGTCTATAACAAACCTACCCCTGTCAGGGCTCCAGGTATGACCAGAGGTGTGTGGACTGACACAGGGAAACGTAGGCTTCAAATATGGTATAAACAATATAATTTATTAAGACTAACAATCCAAAACGCACTGCAAAACTAAACATAAACACAGTGCAAACAAACCAAACCAAACCACCCACCGATAACAATACATACAATACAAAGAGTAGTCAGGCAGGCCGGGTCAGTAGCAAACGGGCAAACGGAGTACCAGGAACAGGCGGGAGAGTGGTCGGGGTCACAAGCTGGGTTCAGTAACTCACGGCAGCGCAGTACAGAGGGTCGGGCAGAGAATGGTCAGGGTCACAAGCCAGGGATCAAGCAGGAGAAGTCAGCAGAGGTCAGGATCAGGCAGGGTCGGCAACAAGTCAGACAGGAACAGGAATACAGGATACAAGGTACAGGGGCCCATGGAAAAACACACACCAAGGCCCTGACTGTGAGTCTGGCCATTCCTTAAATACAACCCCTGCAATCAGCTTCAGGTGTTTGGCTGATTGCAGGGGTGAGTCTCTGATTGCTGAGAGCACCCGCTGGCCAGCCCTGGTACTGCAACCCACAAGGCAGGTGAGCCCTGTGGTGAGTCATTTCTGACAGCTTGTGTAGAGGCTGTGTTGGACTGTGCTCTGCTGAGCTCCAGGTAGGCCTGAGAAGCCTGGGGCTAAAGTGCCCTGCCCTGCCCAGCCCAGGGAGGATGGCGAATCCTGGGCTTGGGTCCAGCGTTGATATGCCCCTGGAGGAGCCTAGTACCGGTCCCGATTTTCCAGCCATAGAGGACCTGGGAACAGCCCCAAGGAAGGGGGAAGATGGCAGCGCGTACCGCGACTGGGTGGTAACCCGTATCAGCATGATAGAGAAGGAGGAAACAAAGTTGGAGAAATTGAGTCTGGAGCTTAAAAAGTTCCGTCAGTCATATGACAGAGTCTGGAGCACAAAACGCCAGTTGATGAAGCCAGGCCTGGAGGCATTGGAAAAGCGGGTGGCCCTCCAAAGCAAGTATGTGGCAGCCTTGAAAAAGAAGAGTGGAGTACTAAGGGAGAAAGTATCAGAACGAGACCCGCTTCAAGGCTGCAAGGAGCAGAAGAGTGGCTGCTGTAAGGGGCCCACTGGAGATTGTCTCCTCCATGGAGGAGCTGTCAGAGACGCCATTGACTGATGGGGAGCAGAAGCAGGTGCCGGAGCATGCTGCATCTACCCAGCAGAGTGAAGTTCCTAGTAAGGGAAACGCCAAGGCCGGTGGGGACACGGGAGATTCTGGTTCCCTCCCCCCCGGGCAGCAGCAGCCAGCCGATTGGGGCTCAAAGATGGAGGAGGCGGAGGCTGTAGGAGAGCTCTGCTTTGCGATGGAGACAGGGCTGGAATATCGGGCGGACAACTTCCGGTTCACATCGGCCGAGTCAGAGGAGGAGGAAGCGGAAGTGATGTCATGGAAGCTGTCAAGACCTGTTCTGCGGGAGCGGGCCGTGTTTGTGAAACTGCAACAGATGCCTAGCTCTGTGGAAGGTGAATTGCTGGCGAAAGCGGGGGAACCGCTGGCGGAGGACGTACCGCAGGACTCCAGGGGACTGGGGAACGAAGCGGCTGATGTCGCGTTGGAGGCTGGTAAAGTGTCGGCTGTTGTGTCTGTTAGAACGGGTCCCTGCTGAGGTTCCTGGGGATGGTGTATCTGTCCTGGTCTTGGCCCTGGTTCAGGTCTTATCTGAGCCCAGTCCCTTGGGGGGGGTCCCGGGTGTTGTGCATGTTGCTCCGGGTCCCCCTGGTGGTGGACAGGCTGTGCAAGGGTCTGTTGTGATGAGTCCCCCTGTCAGTGATGAGGGCCCTAGGGCCCAGGCTGCTGTTGAGCAGGGCCTGCCCTGGCCAAAATCCCAGGTTTCTGTTGCCCCGGTTGCGGGTCCCCAGGTGTCTGGTCCTGCTGTGGCTGAGGTTCCTGTGTCAAGACCTGCTTTGAGTTACTCAGCAGTGTTAAGGGGGGGTCAGGGGGCCTTGGGGGTACCCCAGTCACGGGCGGGGAACCTGCCTACGTCAGCTGCGCGTAGGAATGTAGTGCAGCTTAAGTGGACAGGGACGGGCCCTCCCCTGGGGCGTAGAGAGGTCATAGACCGCATCTTGTAGATGGGTTTCCGTGCGGTGGACATATTTGCCTTTATTGCCCCGGTGGGGACAGGCGAATATGATCTATCCTTTACGAGGGCTGACCTATTAGATCTTTTTTGGCAGAAATATGAGTTCACCTATGCCCGTAGTCCTAGGTGGGAGGGGCTAACTACCAAGCTTGTTTCTCGCCAGAATGTCATAAAAAAAAGTAACGATTCTGGTTAGGAACGAGTCAATTCCAGTTTCCGATATTGTTGTTCTGGTTGGGAAGGTTTGGCGATGTCTTGGGGCCTCTGCAGAAAATCCTGGATGACAGGAAAATATGGACGGGTGGGTGGACGGCCAATGTTCGTCTGAGGGTGGAGGGTAATGTCTTACAACACATCCCCTCCTCTGCCTTCCTGGGGGGGGGACCGGTTGATCGTGTTCTATGCTGGTCAGCCCCGGGTGTGCCATAGGTGCGGGGCTAAGGGGTACTTTGCAGCCACTTGTGCAGTCATCAGGTGTTCACTATGTCAAGAGATTGGTCACCTGGCTAAGGACTGCAATGTAATAAAATGTAATCTGTGTGGTACCATGGGGCACTCATATAATGAGTGCCCGGAGGCCCTCCGAAATTTTCCGGTGGATGAGCTAGTGGCAGAATTAGACCGTATGGATGCTGAGGAAGCTGAATTGGTGGCGGAGAGGGCCAGCTTGGCCTCTGCAGCAGCTTCTAGAGGCAGGGAGGATGGGTCTGAGGTGTCCTCAGTTGTAGTTGCACCCGGTTGAGTAAGATACGGTAGTGGCTCCTGTAGTTCCTTCTGTGGTACCGGTTCTTGCCCCTAAGGGAGGGAGGAAGTTGGCAGAGGCTGCCAAAGGGGCGGGGAGTGGTGGAGGTAAAATCTGGGCCTGTCGTACTGGCTCCCCCGGTCCTTCTTCCTCGTAGGCGGAAGGGTAGGTCAGGGGGGGCTCCCCAGGAGGACCAGGGTCCTGTTCAGAGTGGGCAGGATAAGGCCCAGGAGGACAGTGAGTGGTCAGTGGTGAGGAGGCGGAATAGGCCTGCCCTCTCCACTGCAGGGTCGGCCTCCTCTCTTGAGGTGGAGGACCTGGCCCTGGATAATAAGTTTGGGGCTCTGTCAGGGGAGAAGGGGGAGGTCTCGAGTGACCCCGCTTCTCCGATGGAGGAAGGGGAGGTAGGTGGTGCTGTGGAGGGAGTGAGGGATCCTGCCGAGAAGTCCAAGAGGAATGTTAAAAAACGCCTTTCTCAGCCTCAGACTCCTTGATGGCAGTTCCCGCTCCGCTAAAAGGTGGCAACTATTAACGTTGCCAGCCTAAGATCTGTAAAGTGCAAGAGAGACAGCCCTATTTTTGATCAGTGAGATGGATGCTGATATTTTCTTTTTGCAGAGACCAGGCTGCCCACCTTGGCTGATATCCATCTGGCCAAGAGGGAGTGGAGGCATGGGCCATCCTACTGGTCTCTTGCGGCTGAGCCTTACAGCGGAGTCGCGGTCCTTTTTTCCGAGATGGTAACATGCCGGCGGGCTTTTGAGGTTGAGATTGGTAGATGTTTGGTCCTGGATGTCCTTGTGAGGGGGCAGGAGCTGCGCCTGATTAACATCTATGGGCCGCAGTCCAAGTGGGATAGGAAGTGCCTTTTCACAAGGATCAAACCTTTTCTTTTTACATCCCGACAGGTGGTCTTTGGAGGTGACTTCAACACCATAACTAGGCCCAAGGACAGGAGGGGCTTCACTGACCACCTGGGGTATGATAGCGTTTTTCTTAATGCTATAGTCAGGGAAGCAGGTCTGGTAGATGCTTTGATTAAAAGCAATCCGGACAGCACTGGGTACACGTATAGGAGAGGTATCAGCCAGAGTAGAATAGATAGGTTTTTTTTGAAGGATGACTCTGCCTTCTCAGCACCTGAGTGTCGGGCGGTGGAGTTCTCCGATCACTTCATGCTTACTGTGGTTTTGAATGTTTCAGACATGCCCCAGAGAAGAAGGGGCATCTGGAGGCTGAATTCATCTCTGCTGGAGGACAAGGAGGTGAGACAATCTTTCGAGGTGTTCTTTCAGGCTCAGGAGACGGTGCTGGATTTCGGCAACAGTAAGTCGGAGTGGTGGGAGCTTACTAAGGTGCGGATCAGCAGGTTTTTCAAGGCCATAGGTAAGAAAAAGCAGCGTGATAAATATATCGCCTACCAACGGTTACGGAGGAAGCTCGATCGCCTTGTTTCTAGCGGTGGGAGATTTTGGGGGCAATCTCAGAGGTCAAACTTCTCAGTAAATACCAGTATGATCGGCGTGCCTTTTTGGTTCTGGAAAGGGATTATGGGAAGTACCACTCGCCCGACCCTTTTTTCAGAATTACAAACAGGGTGCACCGATTAGGACGGTCTCTGCCTTGAGGGATAGTACGGGGGTCCCTGACAAGATCCAGGTCAGGGATTCTGGAGGTCTCTAGGGATTTTTACAAGGACTTACTGAGTGAGAAGTGCCTTAACCGGGCAAGGATGTTGAGCTTCTTGGAATCTACATCAGGTTTGGAGAGTATGTTCTACCAACAAGTTTGACAGGAGAAATTACCGCAGAAGAGGAGACTAAGGCCATTGATAGTCTGACCATTAAAAAAACTCCTGGGCCAGACGGGTTGACAGATGAATTTTTTAAGACCTTCAAATCTAGCCTGGCACCTCGCCTAGCGGAGATGTATAATTGCTGTATGAGTGAGGGGTCCCTCCCTCCATGAGGCAGTCTGCGGTGATTTTGCTGGCAAAGGGTAAGGATCCTTCGGTTATTGAGAACTGGCGCCCCATTAGCCTTCTCAATGTTGATAAAAAGGTTCTGGCTAAGATCTTGTTCTGGCGCTTGTCGTCAGTGGCAGAGGGTCTGCTTTCTCGTCAGCAGCATTGCTCGGTCCAGGGCAGGAGTACCTTTACAGCAGTGTTAGCTGTCTGGGAGGCTCTGGAGCGTTGTAAGGCTGAAGGATGGGGAAAGTTCTTGCTGGCAGTGGATCAGGCAAAGGCCTTTGATCGTGTCAACCATGAGTACCTCTGGTGTCTCCTTGACCGGTACGGCTTGGAAGGGGAGGTTTATTGGCTGGTTAAAAACATTGTATAAGGAGGCTGAGAGCTTCATGTTGGTGAATGGCTGGGTTGGGCAGCCTTTTGGGGTTGGATCTCTGGGTGCGCCAGGGGTGCCCTCTGAGCCCCTTGCTCTACGTCTTTGCCATTGACCCCTTCGTCAGAAGGCTAGATGGTGGACGTTGGGCGGGGGTGCCGGGGGTGCTGCTGGGAGTCCGCCCCTGAAGGTTGTAGCTTATGCTGATGACGTTTCTGTTTTCATCTCTGGGTCTGAGGAGGCGCAGGAGGTGGTCTCAGTGATGGAACAGTATGCCGAGGCGTCTGGCTCCAAGGTCAACCAGGACAAATGTGAAGTTCTCTGGATGGGTAGAGAGGGTGAGAGCTTCTCGCTCCCGGACACCTTCCCGGTGCCTCAGCCAAGCATAAAAATTTTGGGCATCAATTTTGGCCATGCCGATTATGGCAAGCTAAACTGGGAAGCCAAGTTGTCTGATGCAGAGGTCAAGGTCAGATGCTGGAAGGGGGTGGCGGCTCTCCTTAAGGGAAAGGGTTGATCTGATCAAGACTTTCCTGATTCCGGTATATCTGTATGTCAGTTACATCTGTCTCTTGCCAGAATCACTCTATACGAGGGTTTACAGCTGTTTCTTCCAGATGTTATGGGGAAATAGGCTAAACCTTGTTAAGCGGAACGTAACTTATTCATCCAGGCGGGGGAGGGTGGCCTAGGTATGGTCAACCCAGTAGTTTTTTTCTCTCTGATGTTCTTGAAACATAACTTTGGTAGCATGTTGGCAGAGAGACCGCCTGCATGGGTAGGACTTTTTCGTGCCTGGTTTGGACCCTTTCTGAACAGTTGGGAGAGTGGCGGGCCAGTGAGAAGCCTGCGGGTCAAGCACGGTAAGCTCTCAGCTTACGTGGCCCCGTGCCTGAAGTTACTCCGGCGGGTGGCATGTGACGGCGGAGGAGGTCAGGTCTCTCCCTAGGAAACTCCTGGGTGAGAGGATTGTGGCTACCGCTTTCCATGCGCCATTGGCCCTGAAAGATTGCCCAGGCCATATCATGAGGGAGGGTTTGCGTTTATTAAATCTGGAGCGGATCCCCTGAAGTTGAGGGACCCAGGCCTGGCTCGGCTTCCATGGCAGGCTTTACGTAAGGGGCAACCTGAAGTGCTGCTCTCTGGATGACTGTGGTTGTCCGAGGGTGGAGTATGGGGGTGAAGTGGAGAGTATGGACCACTTCTTGCTTCAGTGCCCCTTTAACGTTGAAGTGTACAAAGAGGTGGGTGGGGCTTTGGGTGTCTCTTTCCTCCACTGCATGTCTTATGCGGAGTGGGTGTATGGAGCATTTGAAAGCCGCTCGGGTTTTGATTTAGACACCTTGTTTCTAGTTAGTTTAGTGGTCCGTTATTACACGTGGAATGCATGGTCTCAGGTTTCCATCGGAAAAAAGTCCTCCCTGTCCAGGTGGTGGTGTGTGGCATTCTTGGTGAGGTTGGGAAAATTCGGGGTCTTGAGAAAGACCGGTGGCGGCGAAAGGCTTGGTTGGAGGCATGGAGGAACATCAGGCCTGTAGCTGCTGCCTGTTGATTTCCGGTGGTGGTAGCTATCCCCTGTTTCTTCTCTTTGCATCCCCTTAGGTTTTTTGTAGTTGTGGATTTGTTTTTTGAAGAAAGGTTGCAGGTACTGAGGGTCTGTGTTTTTCAGTCTTCCTCTTGGAGTTTTGTATTATCTATCTTGGTGGGTTCTTGGTTGAGTCTTGGATTTAGGCCATAAAGGCCTTTTGCAGCAGGAGGTTGGAAATTGTATTTGATCCTTTTGGGTTTGGCCATATAGGCCATAGAGGCCTTGTGTATGCATGGTGGGGGCGCCGGGGCCTGTTGTTCCCTTCATGACTATGTAGGCATATGTTCTTTCTTTGCAGGTTATGGACCCTTATTTTTGGGCCATTAAAGCCATGTGTTGTGGTAATTATGCTTGTTTCTTTCCCCAGGAAATTCTGGACTTGCTGTCCCGTATAGTGATTATATTTGTGTTGGGCCATAAATGCCTTGTGGATACATGTTGGGGGCATTGGGCCTGTTGTCCTGCCTCAGTGGGGTGTCGGGCCTGTTGTCTCCTCCATGACTATCTAGGTCTGGATGTATATGCCTTTTTTGCAAGGTTATGGACTCTTATGTTTGGGCCATTTAAAGCCATATGGTTTGCGGTTTCTTTCCCCAGGAAATTCTGGACTTTCAGTTATGCGTAGTGATTATGTTTGTACTTATTTATTTGCAATTTTTTTGTACTTTTGTAAAAAACGAGTTTAAGTTGGGTGGTTTTGTAAGCTTACAAAATAAAATATTTCCCACCATTATTGGCAAGTCCATTCCTGACAGTACCCCCCCCCTCAAGGAGCGGCCTCAGGATGCTCCAAACAGTCCTAGCTGGGCAAAATGTTCCACCGCCCGGGTCCGGTAACTGGCGGGATATCAAAGACTGGACACCGGACGGAGGCACATCGGGCTGGGCACCGGACGGAGGCACATCGGGCTGGGCACCGGACGGAGGCACATCGGGCTGGGCACCGGACGGAGGCACATCGGGCTGGGCACCGGACGGAGGCACATCGGGCTGGGCACCGGACGGAGGCACATCAGGCTGAACACCGGATCACCAGGCGGAGCAGCGGACACTGGGCCACCAGGCGGAGCAGCGGGCACCGGGCCACCGGGCCACCAGGCGGAAGCAGCGGGCACCGGGCCACCAGGCGGAGCAGCGGGCACCAAGTCATCTGGCAAGACAGCGGGCTCCAAGTCATCTGGCAAGACAGCGGGCTCCAAGTCATCTGGCGAACTGCGGGCACCGAGTCGTCTGGCAAGACTGCGGGCACCGAGTCGTCTGGCAAGACTGCGGGCACCGAGTCGTCTGGCAAGACTGCGGGCACCGAGTCGTCTGGCAAGACTGCGGGCACCGAGTCGTCTGGCAAGACTGCGGGCACCGAGTCATCTGGCAAGACTGCGGGCACCGAGTCATCTGGCAAGACTGCGGGCACCGAGTCATCAGGCATTGGGTCATCTGGCTCGACAGCGGGCATCGGGTCATCTGGCATCAGGTCATCTGGCTCGACAGCGGGCACCGAGTCACCTGGCATGATAGGATCATTAGGCTGGATCAGTTCATCAGGCTGGATACAGACATCAGGCTGGGTAGAGACATCAGGCTGAATTGCGGGTGCCGAGGCACCAGGCTGAACCACGGAAGGCGGGTTCTCAGACGGCAGGCTGACCGGTTTGGATACTGGCAGGATGGTACTGGTTGGAAAGAATTTTCGCTTTTTTTCTGGTTTTAGTTACTGGAGCACTGTGAGTAAACGCAGGTCTGTAAACGAATGGAGCAGCTAAAGACAGAGAAGAGCTGGAGGATGGAACAGAGGAGGGAGCAGTTGCTACAGAGGACTTCTTTACAGGGTTAAAGAAAGGATAGGTGCAGCGAGTGGGAGCAGGGGACTAGTATGTGGTAGTTAGCAGAGGAGTATACTGGGCCGTCACTGGGGGGTGCTGTCGAGGATGCAGGAAGAGTGCCTTGAGCAGAGGAATGATGTTGCAAGCTGACTGAGGCTGGGTGCAACAAATCTGTCCATGTCTGCAGTACTGGTTGAACAAAACTCAGCTTACACATAGCCTGTCTGACCAAAGACTGCACTGCGTTTATGCAATCCATAAGCACATGTGATGGACAAGCTGCATAATGCTCATGGAAGCAATCTGGATCATCCTCCACAACCATACCAGTGATTCCACTTGATCCACACTAAATGGGGGAAAAAAAGTCATTCCTACTTTCAGGGGTACAGGACCGAGCCAACTCAGCACAAACCTGGATCAATGGCTGCACCTCAGAAAACTCTGTGCCCTGATCTACTAGGCAATGAGCGATCCTTATACACTCTAGTAGTTGATCCCTGGGATACTCCAGAGTCTGATAAGCTTAGTCTTTGTCATCAAACACTAGCAAAGATAAATACACCACCTCATCAAGATCCATCCTACCCAGCAACAATAAGCCAAGATGGCTTCCCTGTGCAGCCACTTCTGGTCAGGATTGGCTTTGGTGTAATGTCAGGGCTCCAGGTATGACCAGAGACGTGTGGACTGACACAGGGAAACGTAGGCTTCAGATATGGTATAAACAATATAATTTATTAAGACTAACAATACAAAACGCAGTGCAAAACTAAACATAAACACAGTGCAAACAAACCAAACCACCCACCGATAACAATACATACAATACAAAGAGTAGTCAGGCAGGCCGGGTCAGTAGCAAATGGGCAAACGGAGTACCAGGAACAGGTGGGGAGAGTGGTCGGGGTCACAAGCTGGGTTCAGTAACTCACGGGCAGCGCGGTACAGAGGGTCGGGCAGAGAATGGTCAGGGTCACAAGCCAGGGATCAAGCAGGAGAAGTCAGCAGAGGTCAGGATCAGGCAGGGTCGGCAACAAGTCAGGCAGGAACAGGAATACAGGATACAAGGTACAGGGGCCCATGAAAAAACACACACCAAGGCCCTGACTGTGAGTCTGGCCATTCCTTAAATACAACCCCTGCAATCAGCTTCAGGTGTTTGGCTGATTGCAGGGGGTGAGTCTCTGATTGCTGAGAGCACCCGCTGGCCAGCCCTGGTACTGCAGCCCACAAGGCAGGTGAGTCCCACCATTATTGGCAAGTCCATTCCTGATAACCCCTATCCATGACCTTTTTTATCACAAACGCCTTCAAGTTGCTTGCAATTATGGAAACCTGGCTTCATGAATCTGACTTTCCCTCTCCTGCTGCCCTCTTCCATGGTGGTCTCCCGTAGAAACCTTCGCTATCTTAACCCTTCTCTTCTATTTTCTCCAACAGATTGTCTCTATGACAAAATCTCAGCCCTGACCTGCTCCAACCTGGCCACTTCTGTATACAACAGTTCACTGTCATCCACCCTGGATACATTGTCCCCCTCACTACACACAGAATTGGGCCCTGACCGCTACAGCCCAGACAAACAGACAATACCAGATGCCTCAAAAACTGTAGCTGTGCTCTAGAGCATTTATGATGTAAGACTAAGACCCACCAATATAAATCTGCCCTTCAAAAATACAATTCTTGTCTTCACACTGCCAAACAGACCTATTTTATCACTCTCATTAACACCCTCTCATGCAGTCCCCATCAACTCTTTTCTACCTTTAACTCTCTACTTCGTTCTTCTTTACCTCCAACCACTAACTCACTCACTGCCCAGTAGATAGCTAATCACTTCAAAAATAAGATTGATACAATTCGTGATGAGATCTCCACTGTACAGATATCTCCCTCACCCTACACTCCTTGTCCACCTGCACAATCTACACTTCCCTTGTTTAACCCAGCTACTATAGAGGAGGTTGGTAAATTTTTTCTAAAGCCCACTTAACCACCTGTCCCCTGGACCCTGTTCCCTCGCAAATACTACGGTCACCCTCTGGCTCTATCCTTAATTCTTTAACTCATATCTTCAATCTCTCCCTTTCTACTGGCATCTTCCCCAACTCTCTAAAACATGTGCTAGTCACCCCCATACTTAAAAAGGCCTCACTGGACCACACCAATCTTAGCAACCTAAGACCCATCTCCTTACTCCCTTTTTGCCGCCAAACTCCTTGAATGTCTAGTCTACAACCGGCTGAGCTGCCACCTTAGTGAGAATAACCTTCTCGATCCCCTTCAATCTGGATTTCGCCCACAACAATCCACAGAAACTGCTCTCCTAAAACTCACAACTTAACCACTAAAACCAATGGTCACTATTCCATACACTTATTCTTGGACCTCTCTGCTGCCTTGGACACAGTTGACCACCCCCTCCTTCTCAAAAAACTTTATTTACTTGGTCTCCGTGACTGTACTCTCCGTTGGTTCGAATGCTACCTATTTTACTGCACGTTCAGTGTTACTTACAACTCTACTTCATCCTCTCCTACTCCTCTTACTGTTGGGGTTCCCCAAGGTGGACCTCTCCTATTCTCGATCTACACTTCTTCCTTGGGTCAGCTGATAGCTTCCCATGGTTTCCAATACCATTTCTATGCTGACGACACACAAATTTATCTCTCTACTCCTCAGCTCACCCCATCCGTTTTCTTACGTTTCACCAATTTACTAACAGACATATCAGACTGGATGTCACACCACTTCCTAAAGCTCATCCCCCCAAAGCTGTTACCTTTTGTAGCACTCAGCCTTTCCTCCTAGATTGTAAGCTCTAACGAGCAGGGCCCTCTGTTTCCTCTTGTACCAAATTGTATTGTAACTGTAATGTCTACCTTCATATTGTAAAGCACTGCGCAAACTGTTGGCACTATATAAATCCTGTATAATAATAATAATAATATTTGTCATCGGACGCTCTCCTCCCCCAAACTTATATCGATTATTTATTCACAGCTGCATTAAATCTAAAGTCCCAACAATCACACTTATGTTTCCAAGTGTGAAATGGACCTTAGAAGTACCAGAGATAGGGGTTGCTGGTCTCAAATTTGGACTACTTTGGCTTTCTGCTCTATTAATATCCTTACTATTGACTTGGTCTTCAAAACTGTCATGGGGTGGTACCTGGTCCCATCCTGCCTGGAGCACCTTCACCCATCAGCCTCCGACACCTGTTTTCGGGGATGCCTTATTGTGGGAGATGTCCTCCATACATGGTGGATGTGTCCGGTGCTTTCCCTGTTCTGGATAAAGGTAATTAAGCTCTGACACTCTTTGCTTACCTGTCCCTTCCCAAGGGACCCGTGGCATGTCCTTCTACACTTGAGATATCCGGGCCTCACCAAATACCAATTTAAACTGGCTACCTATGTACTACTGACGGCAAAACAAACCATAGGGAAATCTTGGAAACAACAGTTCATACCCTTTGCAGAAGTTCACCACCATCTAGACTTATTTTTCATCAGTGAAAAGCTTTCCAGTATTCTTTTGGATACCCATGATATATTCCTTAAATATGGACTCCATGGATCCAACTTACTTATCCTTCTATGTCAACAGCCAGTTTTACATCGCATAAATACAGAGGACCTATGGCTCGGGCTTGGGTGCTCCTGACATCCTCCTCCTCCTGTTCCGTTCTCTTGCTTCTTTAATTTTCATTCTCCTTCTCTTGTTTTCTTTTCTTTTCACTTGGCTCTCCCGCAGGGATGATATATGATTTGTTCTTATACACTCCTTTGTTTGATCCTTAGCTCTGTGTATTTTATACACAGATATCTCCCTCACCAATGCCTGATATTGTATTGTAGGCGTATGATTATCCTTCTGTTATCCATATTGTTTCATTGTTATGACATCATTATTGTATCTTCTGCAATGCCAATTATTTTGACATTTGTTACGATTTTACAGTTTTATGCACAACCGCATTCGATTTATCAGTCATTGATTTCATACCTCTACCTGTATACATGACTGTGGTTGCCACTGTATCTTCTAAAATAAAAATTATTCATTAAAAATCTATTGAAAGGAAATTGTTTGAAAAGATTCAAACCAGTTTTTGAACATCCTCAAGACCTGGTGGATGAAGCTGCTGTTGATCTGGTCAAGAATCCAAAGTATGAAAAGGGCTGGAACCCAGGTGGGAGACTTGCCCATAACCAGTAGAAAAGAAACCATTTTTGAACTCTCCAGTTTATGATGTTGTATCGGGGGAGACAAGTAAATGCCCAGAAACATCTCTATTAGAATTTGTTCAGGCCTTTTGTCTTCAGAGGAGACTTTGCTACTAGGTATCTTGCAGACTGAAGAGGTGGAGGTACCATGGATATTGCACCAATTCAGGGTGCCCCTGCGGAATGGTACCTGCTTCCTATTGAAACCGTTTCATGGACTTGTATTGTTCTACTGATCCAGTATAACCAGCTGCGGACACTTCCTAAGGCCCAGGTGAAGGTGTTATGTCTTTCAGTGATAACCCCCTGACCCATGAGGCCTCTGAACAATCATCTACTGTTGATCCTATTAATTAAACTTTGGCAAATGGTGAAGAAAGCCATCCTGCTAGGACCACCAGAGGACAGTTACTTGTTAAATTCAGACTATGTGGTGTGAGGTTTTCATTGTTTACATGTTATGTTGTGATTTTTACCTGTAGTTTTTCTTCTATGTATGCTGAGGACGTCATATGTTATGAAGGGTATAGGCAGCCTGGCCTCTATTCATTAGGTAGCACTGTGCTGCTGCACTGATTGAGTGGAATCGCTAGAGGAGAATTGTTTCTTGAGAGACTCCTTAGATGTCACACAGAGGTTGCAACTGCTTGACTGGAAGCTGCAACTTCTGATAACCTGGATAGGTGAGGGACAGAGACCCGGTTTGCTAGAGAGTATTAGTGTAGAGAGAGTGTTAGAGATTCTGTATATAGCCCTACAGCACAGACAATGGACAGTCCACATGGGTTTATCTGCTGCTTCTCTGATAACAGAAAACAGGAACTTTATAGACAGAGTTTAACCATAGATACAAGTACAAAGGTATAAACATCTATTGGTTGAAGAATATATCTCTACTGAATACTGATACAGATGCAGTTGTACATGAACATTGTATTCCAAATAGAAAGATTCCTGGTCATGTATTTGGTGATCTCTTCAGCAGAATAGTGTCCTGTTGCCTTTTATCACAGTCCACCACCCTTCCAGCAGAAGCCATCCTCTGGAAATCCAGGTTATACCTGTAAAACTGCCTTACTGCAATTCTATGCCATTACTGAGTGAAATACCCCAGCGACAATACTGTGCCATTAGTGAGTAATCTGCGGCTGAAATACTGTGCCTTACTGAGTGCTATTGCTGCAACACTGTGCCATTAATGGCTGCTCTCTGGCAAATGTATGAACACCCACTGTGTAATATTTGAACATTATTGCCTTAAATAACTAAATTAATTTATGTTTGTTGATTATATTACTTATATAAGAAACCATGCAACCTCCTTGACTGTGTGAGTGAGATCCCTCCCAGTTTGGATACTTCAGCCGCAGCTCCTTCAAAGAAGGCTGAAAGCCTTTAAAAGAGTACAGGCACTGGGTCTAAAAGAGAAGCCTGATTTTAACCGTAGCACACCACAAGAGGTGGTGGGTTTTTTTTGCTGATGACTCCCAGGTTGCAACCTCTGACTCACCCAAGCAGGCAGTTATCAGAGTGAGTGGATGAGTCTTTTGCAGCACTGGGGTACAGGGTCCACTAGGCGTAATAGCAACAAGTATTTTGTAGCACTGAGATATTGGGCTCAGAGGGAAGGTTTGGAGAGTACAGGAGAAACACAAGTATAAGGATTCAGGTTGGAGTGTTCAGTAAATCACACAGGTGCTGTAAACAAGCTGGTGGCTGGAACACACAGTGAATCACAATGGTGTTGGAATGCAGGTTCCTGGCTGGTATAAACAGGGAGTCACATAGATGAAGTAAAGTCTGAATGCCCGATATAAATCCGCCTTCCTCACTTACACTTCCTCCCTCCACGCTGCCAAGCAAGCCTACTATGTAACCCTCATCAATACCCTCTCCTCCAGTCCTCGCCGGCTCTTCTCTACTTTTAACTCTCTACTCTCTCTGCCCCCACCTCCACCCAGTACCTCACTCACCGCCCACGAGATTGCTAACCACTTCCAAAGCAAGATCAACGCAATTCGTAGGGACATCGCCACTGCTCAGACTTCTGCCCCACCTAGCATCTCTCACACAAAAACCCCCTCAACACTCCTCTCCCTAGACCTCATCACTGTCAAGACCTCCACCCCGCCCAACAGTCCTCACACTAAACCCCCTCAACACTCCACTCCTTCGACCCTGCTACCACTGAAGAGGTCACTAAGGTCCTCTCTGAAGCTCGCCTTACCACCTGCCCCCTTGACCCTGTCCCCACACAACTCCTATGATCACCCTCCTCCTCCATTCTACGCTCCCTCACTCATATCTTTAATCTCTCCCTCTCTGCTGGCGCATTCCCCTCCCCTCTGAAGCACGCGCACATCACTCCTATACTTAAAAAACCCTCCCTGGATCCCACTGACCTAAACAACCTTAGACCCATCTCCCTGCTGCCATTTACATCCAAACTCCTTGAGAGCTTAGTCTATATTCTCCTGAGTTCCCACCTCACCGACAACAACCTCCTTGATCCCCTACAGTCTGGCTTCCATCCCCTACACTCCACCGAAACTGCCCTACTCAAACTCACCAACGACCTGCTAACCGCCAAAGATAATGGCCACTACTCAGTGCTCCTACTCCTTGACCTCTCCGTTGCTTTCGACACGGTTGACCACCCCCTCCTCCTCAAAAAAACTATACTCTCTTGGCCTCAGAGACTCCGCTCTCTCCTGGCTCTCTTCCTATCACAGTGCTCCTTCAGTGTTACCTATAATGCTTCCACCTCCCCCTCACTCCCCCTCTCTGTTGGGGTCCCTCAAGGTACTGTCCTCGGGCCCCTTCTCTTCTCCATCTGCACCTCCTCCCTTGGCCAACTGATACACTCCCACGGCTTCAACTACCATCTCTATGCCGATGACACGCAAATCTACAGTGGGGCAAAAAGTATTTAGTCAGCCACCAATTGTGCAAGTTCTCCCACTTAAAAAGATGTGAGAGGCCTGTAATTGGCATCATAGGTAGACCTCAACTATGAGAGACAAAATGAGACAAAAAATCCACACAATCACATTGGCTGATTTGGAAAGAATTTATTTGCAAATTATGGTGGAAAATAAGTATTTGGTCACCTACAAACAAGCAAGATTTCTGGCTCTCACAGACCTGTACCTTCTTCTTTAAGAGGCTCCTCTGTCCTGCACTCATTACCTGTATCAATGGCACCTGTTTGAACTTATCAGTATAAAAGACACCTGTCCACAACCTCAAACGGTCACACTCCAAACTCCACTATGGTGAAGACCAAAGAGCTGTCGAAGAACACCAGAAACAAAATTGTAGACCTGCACCAGGCTGGGAAGACTGAATCTGCAATAGGTAAGCAGCTTGGTGTGAACAAATCTACTGTGGGAGCAATAATTGGAAAATGGAAGACATACAAGACCACTGATAATCTCTCTCGATCTGGGGCTCCACGCAAGATCTCACCCCGTGGGGTCAAAATGATCACAAGAACGGTGAGCAAAAATCCCAGGACCACGCGGGGGTACCTAGTGAATGACCTGCAGAGAGCTGGGACCAACGTAACAAAGGCTACCATCAGTAACACACTACGTTGCCAGGGACTCAGATTCCACAGTGCCAGTACATGTCCGGGCCCATCTGAAGTTTGCTAGAGAGCATTTGGATGATCCAGAAGAGGATTGGGAGAATGTAATTTGGTCAGATGAAACCAAAATAAAACTGTGTGGTAGAAACACTTGTCGTGTTTGGAGGAGAGAGAATGCTGAGTTGCATCCAAAGAACACCATACCTACTGTGAAGCATGGGGGTGGCAACATCATGCTTTGGGGCAAAGGGACCAGGACGACTGATCCATGTACAGGACAGAATGAATGGGGCCATGTATCGTGAGATTTTGAGTGCAAACCTCCTTCCATCAGCAAGGGCATTGAAAATAAAACGTGGCTGGGTCTTCCAACATGACAATGATCCCAAACATACCGCCCGGGCAACGAAGGAGTGGCTTCGTAAGAAGCATTTCAAGGTCCTTGAGTGGCCTAGCCAGTCTCCAGATCTCAACCCCATAGAAAACCTTTGGAGGGAGTTGAAAGTCCGTGTTGCCCAGTGACAGCCCCAAAACATCACTGCTCTAGAGGAGATCTGCATGTAGGAATGGGCCAACATACCAGCTACAGTGTGCGCCAACCTTGTGAAGACTTACAGGAAACGTTTGACGTCTGTCATTGCCAACAAAGGATATATAACAAAATACTGAGATGAACTTTTGATATTGACCAAATACTTATTTTCCACCATAATTTGCAAATAAATTCTTTCCAAATCAGCCGATGTGATTGACTGGATTTTTTTTCTCATTTTGTCTCTCATAGTTGAGGTCTACCTATGATGCCAATTACACGCCTCTCTCATCTTAAGTGGGAGAACTTGCACAATTGGTAGCTGACTAAATACTTTTTTGCCCCCACTGTATCACGACTTGACTACTGTAACTCCCTCCTCACCGGCTTACCTCATCACAGGCTTTCCCCGCTTCAGTCTATCCTGAATTCTGCAGCCAGTCTCATCCACCTTACTAACCGCTTCGTATCCGCCACCCCCCTCTGCCAATCCCTCCACTGGCTTTCGATTGCCCAACGCATAAAATTCAAATTACTAACACTGACGTACAAAGCTGTTCATAACACTGCCCCAAACTACATCACTGACCTGATATCCATTTACCACCCAAAACGTACTCTCCGCTCCTCACAAGACCTCCTACTCTCTAGTTACCTGGTCTCCTCCTTCCATGCCCCTCTCTAGGCCTTCCCCCATCCTCTGGAACTCACTACCCCAATCCATCAGACTGTCACCTACCCTCCTCACCTACCCTCCTCACCTTTAGGCGCACCCTGAAAACCCATCTCTTCAGGGAAGCCTACCCCGCCCTCACCTAATTGCTGATCTCCTCCACTCTTCCTACACACTCCATCCCCCACAGCTATTTCCTCCTGTACCACTATCCCCTCCCTCCTAGATTGTAAGCTCCAAGGAGCAGGGCCCTCAAACCCCTCTGTATTGTATTGTTACTGTCTCGTGTACTGTCTCCCATTATAATGTACAGCGCTGAGCAAACTGTTGGCGCTATATAAATATTGTATAATAATAATAATAAATGCCAGCTGCAGTGTTCAAGGAAGTCACAAGTACAGGTATGTTGGTTACAGGTTGCAGTGCACATAAAATTACACAGGTGCTAGGATACAAATTGTTGGATGTAATAGACAGGGAGTCACAGAGGATCACCAGAGTCAGAAACACAAGAGACACTGGACATACTCAAGGGTCACATAACAAAACCAGAGGCATGCTCAGGAACTCAGTAGGGGACACAGGGGAATTGGAAGCTATCAAGGTGTGGTGCTGCCCGAATGCCAAAAAAATTATATGTTCTGGTCCTTTAAGATGGATTTGCTGAGGTGCTGATAGCCACTGCTTAGCTGCAACCCAAATCTTCCACCAGGAGAGCGACTGAGAAGTCTGAAGCAAAAAAATAAAGAAAACGGGGTCGACTTTGGTGTGATGACATAAGGCCCAATAAAATATGGAGTAAATTTTAAAGAAATAACCCAATGTCAGATTTTTTTTTTTTTTGCAACCCAAACCTTCTCTTCAGTTGAACTTACTGTAAACAGGGTTTACTGTACACTCAAAAGAGCAGAGAATCCTGGGTAATGGCATTATGATTGTTGTGGGCAAACTCTGCCTACAGCTCAAGAGACAGATTTGTTCTCTTGACCTGCATGTTGGATTGTGTGTGGCAAGTGAAGGAAAACTGTAAGGATACCTCCATGGATTTACAGAGACCCCTCCAGAATTGTGAGGTAAATTGGACCCCACAGTCAGACTCTATGATGGCCAACATTCCATGAAGTCTAAAAATCGTCTGAATAAAGATTGGTACCAAAGCTGCTGCCAAAGGCAGCGCAGGGAGAGGTACAAAATGCAACATTTTTGAGAGTTGATCCATTACTACCCAAATCACAGTACAGCCCTTAGATGGAGGCAGGTCTGTAATGAAGTCCATATCACCAGAGTTCTTTAGGAACCATAAATGGTAGAAGGGGCCTTGCAGGAGCTTGAGTGGGAGTCTTAGTCTAGGAATAGAATGGACAAGTTTTAACATATTCTTACACATGTCTTTGGAAACCAAGCCAAAACTACTAGTGAGATACTAGCGAGAAAGGAAAATGAAGGTTCTGTAGACTCTTGGGTGTCTAGAAAACCTGTAATCTTGGGCCCAGCAGGGGAATTTGGTGTCTGGCTACTGTATGCAGGTACTGAAGGAAATGCAGTATCTTGGATAGAGGTAAGAACCTAGACCAGAAATTTTTTGCTGAATTGACGTTTCAGAATCTTGTGTGTTAAATGAACAGGAAGAAGCATCTGTCCTGAATTGGCTATCACTGCTCTGAAGGTAATAACAAAATGAAACCAAGGAAAGAATAAGGACAAGTGGGTTTGCATGAGATTCAAGTAAAATGTGGACTGAAGGTAATTCAGGTTTTTGTGATCAGAGTAGGCAGTGATCTGATGATGATGCATACCTTCCAAGAGGTAACTCAACTCTTCCAGGGCCAGTTTTACAAGTAATTTCCAATATTCTAAAAAGTAAATTTTTCTCTTCTGGAGAAAACTTCTTTGAGAGAAAGGTGCATGCTCCACTAGAAGACTGGGAAAGGACTGCCCCAACCTTTACAAAGGAGGCATTGACTTTTTGGAGAAGAGCATGGTAATCCCTAACCTTAAACCAGCTATGTCAATAAGGAAGGCTTATTTTAGAGCAATGAAATGCTTCTACTGCTTTGAAGTGGCCAGTTTTTGGGAACAACATATTTCTAAGTAAGGGCTGGGATTGGGGACAAGCACAGAGTAGTTGTAAATGGTTGCCACTAGACAAGGGCCAGTTGGTGATAGCAGCAAACTTTTCTGGATCCATGAAGACTCCATCCTCAGAGAAATTATAAGAAGAGAAGGGTGCTTGTGGTAGTTCAAAAAGACAATCTTCCATTCCAGAAAGGCTCTGTAGGAAGGTACAGACATGTTGTCTGTGTGTAGGAAAATCTGGAGAAAAGATGAGAATGTCATCCAGATAGATGACAACACAGCCATTAAAAAAGTTCTGGAAGATTTGTGAAATACTAGAATACTACTGAAGCATTACAAAGGCCATAGGACATTATACAATACTGTATATTGATAGTGGTCATCCATTATGTTGAACACTGTTTTCCACTCATCACCTTCTTTTATGCAAATTAAATTGTATACCCTTCACAGGTCAAGCTTTTTGAAGATTTGAGTTTCACGTAGTCAAATAGTTCAATAATGAGTGGCTATGGTATAATACCCTAACAGATAAGCACAGCTCCAAGCCTGCAGTATCAGTCTCCAAGGTGTATAAAGGTGCTGCTGCACACTTTATTCAACAAACATTCTTCAGCTCAAATCCCAGCCCATTGGTCTTGCTTCTCTGACATGTTTTCACCCACACTGGACTTAAATGTAGAGGTGACATCTAAAATTAAGCCCAATTTGGGTGAAGCATGTCAACGGGATCTTATTGATGAGTAGGGATTTAAGCTGTAGCCTGTCTTTTATTTACTTTACACTGAAGTTGAATACAGTGTGTGACAGTACACATATGCTACAGAATGGCAATGGTTAACTTTTTTATTGTGATGGCATTCAGGCCTCAACAGTGTATGCATTGGTCTAATATGGATGTGTGGCTATATTTGGTGAATGATGTCATGTGCATCCCTACCTCTTTGTATACATGCAGTTGTGGGACAGAGAATGTCCCAGCTGCAGCCAATTGGACTGGTACTGACAGCCACCATTCAGCTTTCCTCTGAACCCAAGCTCACCCCTACTGATGACTCCCAAACTGCAGCCCTCAGACTGAACCATGCACATAGCTACTCAGACATGCAGACAAAGACTGACAAACAAAACAAATGGTGGTCACTGTGCAAAACAGTGGATACAAAAAGTGTCAGCAAGCTCACACACTCTGTGATCCACCAACAGAAATTAACGTATTTAATTTAACACTCAAAAATGTTGCAGTGCTAAACAAAATAAATAAAATATTCACTTGAAAACAACAAATCAAACCTCGGAGCATTATACATATAGCAAAATCAAATAATTATTAATTGTCAGAACCTATAAAAAGTGTGTCTATGCTGTCTATGCTTCTCCCTTAATATATACTCACTTAAAAAGCCACTCATACTCCATGGTTTCCCAGTAAATGCCTCCACCTCCCAGCCCTTTTAAGAGCTTCTAGATGTCTGGAGGCGGACATTCAGATCATGTGACCACTGTGATTAGCTGTCAGAAAGCTCACGATGGCAAGTATGCATCGGGAGCTTACCTATCGCCACCGGCTACCGTGCTGGGAGCGTGCAGGGAGCATGGTAAGTTGTTTATACAGGGCTGCATATATGGCTCACCCACTGAGAGTCCCACATATATGCGTACAGCTGGCACAAAACGGTTAAACCTAAAAAAAAATGTTTTTATCCAACCCAGAAAGTAAGGGAACCAGGGAAAAGATACAGTGAATTAAAGAATAAATCAGTTGTTAATCCTCAGATTATGGATAATAAATATGGGGAGACTTTGAGAATCTAGCTTTGGACGAAAAATTGAGATAAAAAAGAACTAGATCCTTGTGATTTACATAGGGGAATTCTTAGTCTTGTGCAGAGGAAAGAGTTGGTCATTAGACAAGCAGATAAAAGAGCAGGTATTGTAGTCTTAAAAAAAGAGCACAATAAAGCAGAAATGAGTAGATTCAGGAGTGACAAGAGAATTTATGAAATGTATAACTTAATCCTACTTTGAAATATAAGAAAAAAAAACTTGTGGAAAAAAAAGGCAGTAAGAAGAAGACTCACCCATTGACCTGTCCATCCGATCCATGATATGCCAAACCCAAGCGCCCGATAGGCAACATATTGTTTGCCCTATCTGTCCTAATTATTGAGTCACCTACCACCAGCATCTACCTAAACTTGGCTGTATACTTGCCCCCATTCTCACCGGAACAGTTGCAATGCTCCAAGTTACTCCCTAAACACGCAATGCTCCAAGTTACTCCAAATTGCTCACAGTACGCCAAGTTAATCCAGATTACTCACAGTACTCCAAGTTACTCACAATGTCCCAAGTTACTCACAATACTCCAAGTTACTCCAAAACCACTCTGCTCCAAGTTACCCCCTATATTCTCAAAACTCCAAGTATTCTAACTTACAGTGCTGCAAATTACTTACAGTTACTCGCAATGCCCCAAGTTACTCACAGTACAAAAAAGAAAGTACAAATTATACTCCAAGTTACTCTAAAATTACTCTCGGTACTCCACATTATTTACAGTGCCCCAAAATGTTCCCTATACTCCCAATGTAAATTGGAAAGTTACCCAAAATATAGAAAAAGCATGGTAGGAAAATTAAAAATATTTATTCTGTCTATGGACAAGGCGTACATGCCCTTCATGTGGGGGTATCTCTCACTCATCGACGCCCGGGACCAGGTGGGGACTGCAGTCATGTGAAAGTCTATCATTAAGGTAGTTCCCCGAGGTGAGCCGTGTCACTGTGTATATTAATAAAATTACAGAACCCCTCTGAAAAGTGCTGTACTGCATCACTACACACCAAACTTAATGGATGTTGCATTTAGGAGGGACACTGCTGGGCCTGTGCCCTCTCCACCAGTCCAGCGTACCTCTGTTACCTCACTCCCAGTAACAGAATGGGTTCCCGCCATGCACCTAAGCACGGACTTCATGCGTGCTCTCTTTCACTCTCGTACCATGTGACCAGGACATGGATCTCGGTAACGCAGGTTTGGTTCCAGTTGCATTTGGAAACCTACCACTGAGGAGGGATCCAGAACATTGACCCCCTCACTACTGGAGGACTCATCACTTTGTGTTAGTACTTGATTACCCATAGCAACTGCATTACTCCTCCTGTTTTCCTTGCTGAGTAGACCTCTTGTAGTGACTTCATAGCCCGGTCTTGCTTTACTGACCCTAGTTCTTCTGCTGTACCATATATCACCATGCACCACTTTCAATAACTTCAGACCAGGCTTGAAAGAGTTAATGCAACTTTACTTAATATTCAGCACACTGACCCTAGGTTCACACCCTAAGCCTTTTCTGCAGCTTTTTGCAGAAATGCACTACAGTCCACTTAACATGATTTCCTATGGGACACGTTCTGGTGCGTTTTTTGTAAAGGTTCAGGGACTTTTTTTAAAAGCAAAAAGTTGTGTTTTTGGTTCAATAGACTTCAATGGAAATGCTGCAGAAAATCATGTAGTGCGTTTTTGTTATGTTTGTTGCATTTTGTATGCGTTTTGTGTTCTAAATCTGCCTACAAACAAGAATAAAAAGCACATCAAAAACACAGCAAAAATGCAGGTGCAAAACGCAACGCAAAACACAATGCAGAAACAGTCCAAAGCCCTGTCCAGCCCTAACTAACTAATGCAGGCTGCCCAGGCTCGTACCTTCTAGAGAAGCAAAGTTCTTTTCAGCAAAAGTCCAGTAATGGTAGGTTCCTAGTCCAGGTAGAATCCCAGAAGGATGACTCAGAAAAGGGCCACGTGCTCCAGTAGGACTACATGTTATTATTAATATTATACAAGAATTATAATGCACCATCAGTTTGCACAGTGCTTCACAACATGAAAGCAGACAGTACCGTTACAATACAATTAAATAAAGGAGGAATCAGAGGGCCCTGCTACTTAGTTGCAGCAGTTCTTCTTATGTTAATCCCATACAGAAGAGAGAGAACAGCTCTGAGCCCTCCCCTGGTATTTATTGTATGTATTGTATTTTAAAAGTCAGCAGCTACAGTTTGTGGCCACACCTATAGTATCGTTAGATTCCAATTGTTCATTGAATTGAGTAGTATACAGTATATGCTGGAATGGTTCATGTGGACGCACATCTAGGATGTAATGCTTAGATAGCATATATACAGTATCAAAAGGGGCTATAAGAAGCATAGCATCTCCGTTCATTCTGTGAACCCTTCATGATCAAGATCCCATGAGATTGGGATTTTGGGGGATTGAAAAAATTAAAAAAAAAAAACATTGGAGAGTTGGGATGGGCTTGATGTTTGAGTCGAATGTAAGTTCGACCCGAGCATTGGCTGTACATGTGTTCGTCAAAGAGGCAATGGCACTGGGCGGGCTATTCGCCTGTCACGCCCCATAATGCACTGCGCTCTTGCATTGTGATTGGCCAAAGCAATGCACTTGACCACAGGTCAGGTGCAATGCTTTGGTCAAACACAGTACAATTGGGCAAAGCTAGCCATGACATCACCATTATGTTCGTCCATCTGACTGGGAAATACCACATTGCAGTGAGTGCTTAGTGGACGGACTTCATGACAAGACTGGACACCATGATTGAAGATGGATTACATCAATGGAACCAATTTTTTTTTTTTTGCTTTTTTTGGCATTTTTTTAAAAAAAAAAAACTGTTGTCTTGGTTTTTTTTGTTCAATAAAGGAATTTTTCAAAAGTCTGGCTTCTTTATTTATTATTGAATTTAACCCACTAGGGAATGGGTAGGGGTACAAGTACCCCTTACGCATTTACAAGGGGGGACAGCATCAGGGTGCCCCCTTATTTAAAGGGGTACCCTGATACTAATGAGCTCCCCTGCCCCCAGACCCCCACAACCACTGGGCCAGGGTTGTGGGGAGGAGGTCTTTGTCCCCAAAGGCATGGGGACACCGTTCCCATGCTGAGGGCACATGGCACCCTATAGGGTTTGGTATGGATTGGGGGGACCCCACGCTGTTTTTTTTTTTCAATACAAATTTAATTTTTTTTTAAATAATGTCAGTCCTGTTGCAGAAGGTTCTGTACATTGCACAGATGTACAACTTTGCAGGTAGTTTAAGGCAATATGTTTACATATAAGACTAAGGTGATAACCCATAGAGGAGCAAATGTAGAATTTGATCTTAATTGTTTTGATCTTAATGCGTGGAGGGGAAGGGTTAGCTAGGTTCTAATTAGCTGGATCCTTTGAGTGATTATGCAGGGTGTTCTCCACCCTCTGATGAAATCCTGCCACTGGGATGCAATGTGTAAGGGCGGAGTCACATCCTGTGATGTCATCACACCCTCTCCAAGTGTCTCTCACTTGGTTTCTAGGAAGGAGGCAAATACCTGCATGGATCTATGGATCCTCTGGCTGCAAGTGAGAAAACACTGTTTTAACTGGCATGTCTTTATTTATATGCATTATGTGAGTGTATTGGTGATTTTTATAGGAAGTAATAACTCAATTTATACAGTGAGCAGTAGATTCTGTTTTATTTTATTGTGGGTATCTGTGAATGGCACCAATGAATAAGCAGTCAATCATCAGATTCCGATTGTTGGAGTATATCATCGTGAATGGCATTGGCAGTGTGGTTATGAAGAATTTATAGACCTCCTATGATTCAGAGGTCTATGTTTAGGGTGAGCATATATTGAAAGAGATGCATGTATTGGCAGATATATATATAATGAATGGGGCTGTATCTGGCACATTTTATGAAAGAAGATTGATCATGCGGTGGATTTAATGTTTGTACATATTCACAGTGGACTTTTTATAATTGTTTGGACACATAAGCTGTGTTGTGATTCATCTTTTCACTTAAACTTGGCTCTGTAGCACAATTTTTATAGGTTATGACAATTACTGATTATTTGATTTTGCTATATGTATACTGATGTGAGGTTTGATTTGCTGTTTTCACTTGAATGTTTGTTTAGCGCTGCACAATGTTTGAATGATTAACACTCAGAGATTGAGTATAGATATACAAGGATATGTAGCACTGGGGTGCTGGGATCACTATAAGTATTGGCAACAAATCTTTTGTGCTTAGAGAATCACACAGGTGAGCTAACAAGTTGCTGGGTGGAACAAACAAGGAATCACACAGGTGCTGGGAGGCAAGTTGTTGGTATACACAGGGAGTCGCAGAGCTGAAGGAAGACTGGATGTTGCCTGGGGTACAGAAGAATGTCCCAGTTACAGATATACTTGTTACAGGTGCTGTTAGGAATAACCAATTTTGCCAGCCTCCTCCATACAAACACCAGTTTCAAAGTACTTTAGGAATAATGCACATCAGACACCGAGATGAATGATGCAAAATTTGACTTCTTTATTATTGATCAAGCTTTAAGTAAAAAATTATAACACTGCATATTTCAGACAGTTTCCATAAAGCACCAATCAGAATATAGAATAGAGATTTCAGTAAACCACTATATGGTGCGTCATAACAATAATGCAACAGGGTAGTAAATATGTGCATAGATAACAGCATTCAAATTCCACAGGACCATCTTGTATGTAAAATAAATAAGTTAGTAGGCACAAAGCAAAAGTGAGCTAACTATTAACCCTTTCAGGTGCTGGGATACAAGTTTGCTGGAGTCAGTAACATTGGCATGTTGCTCAAATGCTGAAAAAAACACATGCACTAGCCCTTTAAGGCAAAGCCTGGCCACACATTGGCTGATTGGCGGCATGCTAATGGTCTCATACAGGGGTAAGGACCCTGTGGTAAAACATGGCACAGGTGTGTGTGTGTGACAGCAGATCATGGCCGATGGAAGGAGCCAGCAGGTTTTTTTTTTTTTTTCCAAGAACAGTTATGCAGATATCATCCTTGAGGCGTGGACCTTCCTAAGCAGGCTGTATTTACATGCAGACTGCCATAGGTAATGTCCACATGTGATGCTATGCCTGATATAAATATCTTAAATCAATGACCAAGAAGGCTGAAAAAGGACCAGTCAGACTGGAGAGGAAAGGGCAATATGATCCTCCAGCAAGGGAATTGGGTTGGTTGTAGCCATTAGAATTCACTAAATATAAACCTTTATAGCTTCTCGGAACAATACACGTATTCAACGTTCTTCAGATATATGAAAGAATGCTGGGTATAGGTTCAGGAGAGGTTATAGCAACCCCTGGTGCATATTATGCTCTGCCTCACACAGAAATGTAGATTAATTCAGTGATATATTCAGACAATCTTACCTGCAACACCAGCATTTCCTTTTTCTCCTGGATCACCCTTTGGTCCTGCTTTCCCTGGAGGACCTGGGATTCCTCTTTCACCTGGAATTCCAGGCTCTCCACGCACACCTCAAGAAAACATGTAACAAAAACAATGACAGTTTGCAATCTGTATGTGGTACTGTAACAGATACAATATACCATGTTTAATCTTCAGGCATTATGGCAAAAGAAATGTCTCCATTATAAAGGAAATGCCACTGATGTAAGGGTGCTGCACCCTTCAGTCTACAAGAGTTTGGTCAACTTTTTTGATAAAGTGAGGCATCACCAATGCTACGCACATATTCACCGACTGTAATGCTAGAAAAAGCTGTCAGAGACTACTTACTGTACATGCAACAAGAATTTGCAAATTGCTAGAGATGTCAGATTGCAGACATGTTAAGAGATGTTTAGATTCTGAGCACACGTTACACACGATCGCTAGAGATTGCTTTAGTTAAAAGCTTTAAAAATAATGCTTTCACCTTTTTCACTCACTATAGCCCTTTTGAAAACTACTTGTGCCACATATATTTTTTTCCATCATAAGGGATCAGAGCAAGAATAAACAAAAAACACTGGACAACCTAGAAAAAAGTAAAATAATATGTACAAAATTACCAAGAGCATTTAACTACTAAAAGACTGTCTAAAGAACTCGGGCTGTCTCCAGGGGACCCATGCAGTAAGGACTAAAAGACAGCAGCATGGATACCAAGAATCTATAGCACTGAACCAAGAGCTTGTCTATTATGCTCAGTTAGGATTAAATGTTGTCGGAAATATTCTACAATCAGTAAATTATTTAGGACTCTTGATTCCTAGGGGTAAAAGCATTATTGAAATGTACAGTATCATCTTGGTAGAACATGTTTTCTATATTTTTCCAGTGCAGTCATTTTAAAAGGTGTCATGATATATCTTGTCTCTTTCTATACAGTTTAAGAACTGATAAACTGTTACTATGCATTTCATTTTCTGCCAGTTTGATTGCTAATATAATACTAGTGCATGTAGATAACTATTATGAAGGTTTCAAAATTATAGATATTATATAAACAAATGTTGACAAAGCTAAAGTAAAATAAAAAACTCACCTGGGTCACCATTTAGGCCATTAGCCCCATCTCTTCCATCTCTACCATTTAAACCTGGAAGCCCTTGTACAACAGAACATGTGGCTGGTGTTTCTGCATAACCCAGGGTAAAAACCACAGCCACAACAACTAGGATGCATACACACTTCGTAAGAGGATTCATAGTTCATTCGTTCAACCTGTGACAGAATAAAAGCGTGGGTTCCCCTCATGTATTACATATATTTATCATTAAATGTTATATTCATGAAATGGATGACTAAGGTAATGTGATAAAATAATACTTGCGTTTTATTGTTGTAGCAATTCAGTTTTCTTTACCATCTGAATCTACTCCCAACCAAACTGTTATCACAACAGACCAGCTCTATAGCATCTGTTCATTTTATTTGCAAGAATATTGATTATTCTGGATTATCTGTAACTTTGAACCTGGTGAACAAGGTCAGGGTCTATATCTTTGGAACATGCGTGTTTTACATAATTCTCCTTTTAGTAAAAATCAGAAAGTTTACTACTACTGCAGATAAAATAACATAAAGAAAAAAATCTAACAGCATTAGTAGAATAAGTGTCCATGTGTAACATATTATTATTATTATTATACAGTATTTATAAAGCGCCAATAGTTCGCTCAGCGCTGTACATTACAAAGGGAGACAGAACATGTGACAGAACAATACCAATACAATGCAAAACATGAGGGGATCAAGGGCCCTGCTCTTTCGAGCTTACAATCTAGGAGGGAGGGGGTGGTGGCACAGGAGGAGATAGCTGAGGGGTGTGAAACCCCTGCGCTACCTCAATAATGAGAGAGAGGAAGGAAAAAAAACAAAAAACCCCACACAAGCAGAAAGGGAAATAAAAATATTGTGATAGCGGCTGTTGCTAACATCAAATTGTGTTCCCACAATAGTAAAGCAAATAAAAAATAAAGTGATGTAGCGCTGCTAAATAATAGCTACAAAAAATAAGAGTGACATAGCTGAATAAAACATCCATAATGAGTCCATATATGTAAAATCAATCAATTTGTAATAAAGATTTTTCCATAATTCATGTGTTTTCTTCTTGTGCTGATATCCCAAACAATATCAAGTAAAACAGTGCACATAACATATAGTGCCACTCTCACCTCAGAGCACATGGAAATGCGCTTTATGAAATCAAATAGACAAAAGGATTCTTCACTTTTTTTAATCCACAGCCATGTGATAGTAATCAAACACCTTTGAGCTTTCAATAGATTGTCAAACCTGAGCCAGAGATCCGTCCCTTTAAGGGTGATGGAGGCCACACATTCCTATCCTTAAAAGGGTACAAAGGACACTCTCCATGGTGCAGTATGTATTAATATAAAAATTTATTAAGAAGCAGTAATACACTCACAGGTAGTAAATGATTAAAATTCCATAAAATCTTCAGATGCAGGCTTCACTTGTTGTCAGCTGAGTTCACTATTTATGTCTGCCCAGAGCCAAGAGGGGCTTGGTAATTTATGGAAAGTTCTGGTAACTCATCTTCAGCTAAGGCATTCTATCATGCTCTGGAAAATCTTGCTGTTTCATATTTCTCATACCCCACATGGCGTTTTTCCAACACAACAAAATACAAGGAGAAATTGTTACTTTGAGTTCCACATCCAATCATTGCTTGGGTTGCTAAAACAGATAAATTAATTGCTGAAGAGTTTTACATGCCTTGTTTTGTTGAGTACTGTTTCAGAAGATACCTGTACAATTTTTATATGCACTCGAGGCCTAACACACAGTGGCTATTGACATGCTGAAAATACATTTATAAATACAATACTTTCATAGTTAGTCCGGCTGAAAAAAGACAAAAGTCCATTCAGTTCAACCATAGAAAAAAGAAAATTATAATTAGAGATGAGCGAATTATTCAAAAATTCGATTCGGCTGATTCGCCGAATTTGAGGAAGAAATTCGATTCAATGCGAATTTATTCGCTACGAATTTAACTTCTAAAAAGGGTTTCTAGGCTTCAGAGGGAGGAGGAGGAGGAGGAGGAGGAGGAGGAGCAGCTCTGCAGATACACTTTTTGCCGGCTTGGAATTCTTCTTCTTTTCATTCTTTTCATTCTTCTTTTCATGAAGAAGAATGAAAAGAAGAAGAATGAAAAGAAGTATTCCAGTACAGCAAAAAGTGTATCTGCAGAGAGCTCCGCTTTTTCTGACAGTTCTCTGACAGTTCCAGCGGTTGACAGCGGTTGAAACATTGTATCTATTTATTTCCGAATAAAAACATCTGTATCCTAAATGGAAACAAATAGATACAATGTTTCAACCGCTGTACATGTGAAGGAACTGTCAGAGAACTGTCAGAAATAGCGGAGCTCTCTGCAGGGACACTTTTGCCGGCTGATCGGGAAAAATCCGATTCGCGCACCCGAATTATGCAAATATTCGGATTCGACGCGAATCAAATTTTTCCTGAAATTCGAAACGAATTCCACTTCGCCTGGTTCGATTCGCTCATCTCTAATTATAATCCTATACCTACAGTTGATAATGGATGTTTTCATAAAAAAGGGGTGTTTTCATAAACAGACCATAGGGTCCTGTGGAGATTAAAATGAAAATAAAACCAGGCTCAATAACAACAACAAACAAGACAATAATAACGCAAAAACACAAAAGGAAGGGTTAAGCAAGTATTAAATATTACCAGATGAACCTGATGCAAAATAGAATACATTAAGGGTCAAGAAGTATGTAGCCTCCCTAGCGGTCTGATTATGTCCATATTTCTGTACTCAAAGCGGTACATTTTTTTGCATGGAAATGTGTATTTTTTTTTTTTTATTGTAGGCCTGTAATTTTTAGGAATAACTCACTGAAATCTGTCCGAACAGGTATGTCAAAATTTGAAACACAAAATCATTAATTATAATTTAATAAATAATATAATTTTAATTCAATAATATAATCAAACCAAAAATACTGAAATTTGAAATAGAGCGCCAAGTTCACACATCACTGAGCAAAGTTGCAAAATCGTTTTCAGCACTTCCGGTTCCGGCGCCGGATGCTGTGATACGCGGGTCCCGCGGCTCCCGGGATCCCGGCTATATAAAACCCGCTGATAGCCTCGGGGACCCCGCCTTTCAGTCCTCGGGTGTCCCCCACCCTCTGGCAGTGGCCCCGGCATGGAGCGGTACCTTTTGCCGGCGCAGTCCGGTCACGATTCGGTGGCCAGAGCGGAGGGATGCGGCTCTCCCCCTCCCGCAGCCAAGATGGCCGCCGCCGATGCCTGTCACGGCATGGACACAGGCAAGGAGCGGGATCACACTCTGGGAGCAGGTCTGTTAGAGTCTCCCTCCCATCTCCTCACGCCTCTGCATTCCCCTGTGGCACTGACTGCCTAAATGAGCAGTATACAAAAATAGCACAGGCAGTGTCTTCAGCTATCTTGCTCCCTAATATCACCCAGGCTGTAGATAGAGCAGTCACAATGGGTATTGAACAGCTGAGAAAAGATCTCAGCGACCATTCTAAACGACTATCTGAGGCTGAACAGCGCTTATCTGATTTAGAAGATGAAGTCCATTCCATGCAAGCGGTTACATCACAATCTAATAGTATACAGCAAAGTATTTTGGATAAAATCGAAGATCTGGAAAATCGCTCACGTAGGAATAACTTACGCATTGTGGGTCTTCCAGAATCTTTTAATACCGGATCTCTCCCTGACCTATGCTCTGCACGGATCCCGGCGGCGCTAGGCCTTTCTTACTCCTGCCAGGTTGAGAGAGCTCATCGCCTGGGGCCTCCGTCTACCGAACGCCGAACGCCACGTTCAGTGATTGTCCGCTATCTAAATTATGCTGACCGCGTAGCGATCCTCACTTCTTTTCACAACTCACGGTCTTTGCAGATTGAGGGTCACAAATTACTGCTATTTGCGGATTACTCGCAGGAAGTGTCGCGCAAACGGAAAGCATTTCAACAAGTATGTGCTAGTCTTTATCAGAAAGGAATAAAGTTCACATTGGCGTATCCGGCCACTTTACGATTCACTGCACCATCTGGGGTCTCCAAGTCTTTTGTTCATCCTGAAGAAGCCCACCAATATCTCCGAGATCACCTAGCCGAAGGGGATCCGGCGACGCAGCCTGCGGGCAGAAATTGCGGTCCCAGAGATCAACGCAGTCCTCGTAAAGACCCACCTAAACGTCAGCGCATTATTTCATCTTCCTCTAAAGCTCGTCCGCCTTGAAGACCTGTGAGGCCATCGGTCTCAACATAAAAGCTTCAAGCTTTTTCTTTCAACCCGATGGGCTCAGATGAAAGAGCTTCTCTATTTTTCATTATTTCCTTGAGTGGTACCTTTTAACCTTTTAATTTACTGAAATGCTCCCACATTTTACAGTTTGAGCCTTGT
The DNA here is from genome assembly GCA_951230385.1 of Staurois parvus. NCBI lineage: Eukaryota > Metazoa > Chordata > Amphibia > Anura > Ranidae > Staurois > Staurois parvus. Next base: position 40,493 of record CATNWA010019701.1, read on the forward strand.
CGGTTGTTCAGCTCTAATTGTTCAAGTATTATCTGTCTGGCACAGGGCCCTTGCTCTGCCATTTATTTCGATGTCATGTTTTATTTACGAATATGCCTGAATTTAATTTAACTTCCTCTTTCCCGCACATGCCTTGTTCCTTACATCAGCAGGGCTGCGGGGGGTGGGGTGTTGTTGGGCCGCTGTCGGGGGTACGTTTGAGGGACGCCCTCACGTATCTCAGCAATTGTAACTAGGTCCCTGGGGCTGGCTCCTATCATCTCCACTCCCGGTCACGCTGACGTTGGTGGTTACAGCATGCGGAATGACGTGAAGTCCTTTATACTGTTATTGTATATTATATGTTTTGAATCTTTGTTGGGCCTTACTAGGGCCCTTGCTACTGCCTTTACTCTCTCTCCTCTTTTTTCCTTCCACTTTCACCTTTATTTCTTTGGAGATCTCCGTCGTCCACTGAGACCAGATTTACACCACTCCCATCTGCCTAATGTAGCAGCGCTAAATGTTGATACACTTCTAATTGGTAAGTCCCATATCTTTTTATCACACACTTCACTTCAGCTAGAATGACACATATTTTTTCCTGGAATGTTAAAGGCCTCAGGTCCCCTCACAAACGCATGGCAGTATTAAGACATCTGCGGCGCTTACGCGCGGATATAGCTCTACTCCAAGAGACACATCTCACACAACCTGACTTTGTCCGTATGCGAAAACTCTGGGTGGCTCACGCCTTCGGCTCCTCCTCCATTAATAATAAAGCAGGGGTACTTATTCTTATCCACAAGCGACTTAATCCTGAATTGGTCTCTATGGAGGCAGACACCGAGGGCCGCTTCGTAGCTATACATGTCAAATTAGGCTCTCAGGAATTGGTTGTTGCCAACATATATGCACCCAACTCCCCGACAAGGCAGGTGTTTCAAGGCTTGTCTTCACGGCTGGCACCCTATATTCATAAGCCGCTTGTCATGGGAGGTGACTTTAATTCTGTTATGCAGGAGCAGGAGGATAAATCGCAGAGTGTTGACCGAGATTCTCGCTCCACCCAACCTCCCCGTCCAACGCCCACTTTACTTGGTAGTTTCGTAGAAGCAATGCAACTTACTGATATATGGCGTTTGACCCATCCGGACGGTAGAGATTACACTTTTTACTCTCCCGTTCACCATTCCTTATCTCGAATCGATTATATTTTTGGCAACCCCATTACATTGCAACATGTGGTGTCATCTACCATACATGATATAGCCATATCGGATCACGCCCCAATTTCTATTACTATAAATCTTCTAGATCCTACACCACACCCTAGGATATGGCGCTTCCCCTCATTTTTGGCGAACAATCAGGAGCTTTCCCGACAGTTACAAGACACCTGGGCAGATTTCCAAATTAATAATGCGGCTCATGTCACCAATCCAAATTTATATTGGGATACGGGAAAGGCGGTGCTACGTGGCAAAATTATTGCCTTTACATCTGCATATAAAAAAAAATTTTGCATAATTTCACCGAGGCTAGTAACCTTCTTAGACTGACTCAGCGAAAGATGACGGAATTCAATTCGCAGGACAATAGGAAAGCTTGGGCGGATGCTAAAAAACCAGTTCGACACATGGGCGGCTGCTCAGGAAACACTACATCACTCATACCTTGATTTACAGTATCACAGGTTTGGTAACAAACCAGGCAAACTTCTGGCGCGCATGTGTAGGAAGCCTTTTACCCCCACGCAATTCACCTCTCTAAAAGATTCTCAGGGGATACTTCAACAATCTCCAGAAGAAATTATATCTATTCTGGAAAGCTATTACGCAAATTTATATGGGTCGGACCCTATAGACCAGGTACGGGCACACTCCTTTCTCGACAGCGTACATCTACCACAAATAGATCCAATAGCACTGCAATCACTAAATGCCCCGATATCTCAAGCGGATATTAGTCAGGCTATTACCTCTCTAGCCAATGGCAAAGCCCCAGGTCCAGATGGGTACACTTCTGAATTTTATAAACTTATGGATAAAACCCTCTCTCCTACTTTACAGCGGGTTTATCAATCTATTCAGGAGAGTGGGGTGTATCTTCCATCAGCTTCCCAAGCCCACATTAAATTAATAGCCAAAAAAGGCAAAGACCCTTCGGAGCCTGGTTCTTATCGTCCGATTTCTCTCCTTAATCTAGATGCAAAGATTCTTTCTAAAATTGTAGCTAATCGATTGGCTATTATCTTACCCTCCCTTATTCATCCTTCTCAAGCAGGCTTTATAAAGGGGCGCTCGGCCACATCAAACATTCGCAAGGTGCTTACAGTTTTACATCAGGCTAAAAATAACCCATGCCAGGACCTAGCGATTATTTCCCTCGACGCTGAAAAAGCTTTTGACAATGTAAGTTTTGATTGGCTTCACTTAGTCCTCGCTAAATTTGGCTTTTCCGGTCCATTCACACGTTTAATTCAGGCTATGTACTCCGCCCCGACAGCTCAGGTAGTGGCGGCGGGGAACATATCCAACTCCATTCCGCTACATAAGGGCACAAGACAAGGCTGTCCTTTGTCCCCCCTGCTTTTCAATCTAGCCTTAGAACCCTTGGCCCGCTTCTTGTTGTTTCAGTCACAACTTCATGGCATTCAAATTGCCCAACAAGATCTTCGCCTAGCTTTATTTGCGGACGACATACTGATATTCACCTCCAACCCGTCTTTAGATTTACCGTACATTCAATCCGTTTTCGCAGATTTTCGGAATTGCTCGGGTCTCCGTATAAACTTTGCGAAAAGTGAGGTTTTGCCCTTGTATCACGCTCGACTCCCTGAGTGGGCTGACAACTCACTTTTTAAAATTAATACAAACCATATCACCTATCTAGGTATTAAAATTGGGAAATTAGCTTCGTCCCTCTATTCTCTTAACTTCTCGCCAGTAATACAAAAAATATTAGGGGAATTAGAGATGTGGAAAGAATTGCCGTTATCACTTATGGGTAGAGCCCACCTCTTCAAGATGACGAGTTTTCCGAAGCTTTTATATCCTCTCCAAACTATCCCTCTCCTGCTCAAGCGCACGGATATTGTCAGGTTGAACAAAGCGATTTCTAGTTTCTTATGGAGGGGGGCGCCGACCGCGTATAGCTATATACAAGTTGTTTCTCCCTAGATGTGAGGGTGGTCTGGGCCTTCCCAACATCAGGCTTTATAACTTATCCTGTATCTTACGGGTATGTATAGATTGGATCTCCCATTCGTCCAGGTTTTCCAATTACCAACTCGAATCTGCTATGGTGAGTCCGTTTGACCTGTCGGCCGTTTTACATTCCAATTCCACTTCACTCCCTCCACAACTTAAACACAACCCACTCATACGGGATACACTATTTACATGGAGAGAGGTCAGACGTAGATTAGGAGTTTCTCCCTGGCTGTCCAGTTTTCTCCCTATTCACTACAATCCTTCCTTTTCTGTCTCTCAACATCATGCAGCCTATGACAAGTGGTATAACCAGGGCCTTAGACTTGTAAGTCAACTGTATGACGCAGCATCAGGATCCCCCCTTCCGTTCCAACAAATTCTTAGCTCGTTTGATCTTCCTTCCCACCATTTTTTGTATATTTTGCAAGTCAGGAATTATGTGAAATCTATAGCACAAAATAAGTCCACTCGATTTTGCTCGACTATGATAGAAGTCCTTGTAAGAAATCAAAAATACAACATATCCAATATATATGGTCATTTGTCTATGCACTATGCTAAACCGATGGAAATCTTATTCTTCCGTTAAAACATGGATACGAGACTTTGACAATGCTTTTACCGCGGAGCAGATGCTCACAGGTTTTAATACTACCTGTGCGTTCAATACGAACGAATTTTGGAGGGAGCAGCAATTTAAAATTATGCACCATGCTTATATGCCCTGCCTGTACTCCCGAGCAGACTCAAGGATCTCTACATGTCCGCTCTGTGGATCATATAAACCGTCACTTCACCACAGATTCTGGAATTGCCCATTGGTCTGTACATTCTGGACTCAACTTTTGGATTTTGTGCTCTTCATCACTACTCTTCAGTTACCTAGAGACCCGCTGCTACTTCTTTTTGGCAACTTGGAAGTTTCAGTGTCTGCTGCCCCACACCGCCATCTTGCTTTGCTCAGAGCAGCCAAACCATGGCTATCCATTTGCTTGATGGCGGCAAGAAGGGCTATTTTGAAAAAATGGGTCTCCACCTCTCCACCTACCATCTCAGACGTCAAAATGGAACTTAACTTTCTACTTCGATTGGATCGGCTCGGCATGCATATAGCTCCTTCTACAACAGCAGTGGAAAAGTTCAACCGCAAGTGGGGTCAATATGTTTCAAAAGTTCTCCCTACTGTGGAGCCCCAGCACCCCTCTCATAGATTTTTAAATTAGTCATTAGCTAGCTTCTAGGGTACTCCTGATGCATGGTGTTGTTATTGTCTAAAGGGATAACTGATTCTTATTTTATGAATGCTGTGTCTTTCTCAGAAATCTCCTTTTCTGTTTATGCTGTGTCCTCCTCTCATTTCGGTGCCCTGGCATATCATTCGCTCTCTTATCCTTCTTGCTGACCTATGTGAAGTGGTCTCCTGCTAGCTCACCTTTATACATACTGATGCGCTGCTCCTACTTACTACTTTACACCTTACTATATGACTACTCGTTCAATCTATTTTTTTTTTTTTTTTTTTTCTGCTTAAATCTCTATATCTTGGCAGGTTCCCATGGTCCTCTGGCCTCAGAATTCAGGCACGTGACTGCTTGTTCTCTATTTCTCCTTCTTCCCTTCTTTGATGGTATACTCTCTCTATATGCTGGCCTTTTCAGCTCTGTTGTCTTACTTTCTAACTGGTCTATTTCTACCCTATCTTTTACATTTCTTCATTATTTCCTACTTTTTTGCACAATGACCTCCCTGTTGGTCGTTACGACAAATGGTCAACATTGCTCACATCGCTTATTCTTTTTGCTCTTATGTCTGATTACATTATGTATACGTGACTCTCTACACTTAGTATATTTACACTTTAAGCCCTTGTATCCTGCTACATTACATGCTCTATACTTTTTTCATAGAAACTCTTTTCTTCCTAAACTTATCTAATTTCTTATCTGATTTGTTCAGGGCTTCTGTAACGAGTCTATGAGTAAAATTGTTATCTTGGAATTTATTCACCTGATTTGGCATGTTGCCACGCTATGATTACTGACATATCTCATCGTTGGTTATTTTGTATGCACAATAAAACCCAATAAAGTCTCTTTAAAAAAAAAAAAAAAATCAGGCAGGGCAAAGCACTAGGGACAAAATGTATGTGAAATGGTTTGATACAGTAATGTTTTACTATGTGATTTTAGGGAATTTAGTGAATTTCACTTTTCAAATTTCTCGCCAGTTCCGTCCCCTGTACGTTCCGACGTCGCAGGGAATGGAACCCGGAAGACAGATGCCGGCATCGGCCAGAGGACACTGCAGGAGGGACATCGCGGGAGCGCAGGACAAGGTAAGTGCAGAAGAGATCTCGGAGCAACGCTGCAAGCTATTCCCGAGCGTAGCTCGGGGTTATCGCTTGTGGTGCTGAAACTTTACCCCGAGATACGCTCGGGAATACCTCCAGGGAGGTTAATATACTAGATAATACAAACTGGTACATTATAAGTTAGGACGTCTAGGGGGGTCCGCTGAAATAAGGAGGGAGGGGAAGGAAAGGGGATAGTATGTAATGCAGGGGTAGAATCAAGGTGCATAATAGAAGATATTATAGAACCGTATTTAATTACATTTCTTTGTTGAGGCCACCAGGGGCCAGGGTATTAAGCGTGTAGATCCAGAAGGTTTCTCTTTTACAAAGATGCTTATAGCGCTCTGCTTTAGGGAAACTTTTGAGGATGAATTAAATAACCCACACTCTAAGGCCAACTGTCAGGAATGGACTGGCCAGCAATGGTGGGACTCACCTGCCTTTTGATCTGCAGTACCAGGGCTGGCCAGCGGGTGCTCCCAGCAATCAGAGACTCAACCATTCAGCCAGCTAACACCTGGAACTGAGGATACTGGTGTATTTAAGGGATGGCCAGACTTGCAGACTCTGCCTTGGTGTTGTGTTTGTCCTGGGCCCTGTATCTGTCCTGCATCCTGTTTCTGTTCCTTTGCTGACCCTGCCTGATCTGAACCGCTGCTGACTTCTCCTGCTCTGATCCCGGCTCGCTCCTGACCATCCCTCTGCCTGACCCTCTGTACCACGCTGCTTGCTACCTGTTCTGATCCCTGGCTTGTGACCCTGACCATCCCTCTGCCTGACCCTCTGTACTACGCTGCTAGCTACCTGCTGAACCTGGCCTGTGACCCCGACCCATCTCCGCTTGCTCCCCCTGTACCTACCTGCCCTATTGATATTGACCCGGCCTGTCTGACGACGCTTGCTTGTATGTACTGTTATCTGTGGGTGGTTGGTTTGGTTTGTTTGCACTGTATTATGTTTAGTATTGCACTGCGTTTATGTTTGTATTGTTAGTGTTAATAAATTATATTGTTTATCACATATCTGAAGTCTGCGTTTCCCTGCGTCAGTCACACACCTCTGGTCACACCGGGGAGCCCTGACACCAACAGAAGACTGGAGATGAAATTCAGAGAAGTGTTTGGGGACACTCAATTTATCCTTACCATCATCCACTGAACTCCTATGTTCACCAAATCTTTGGCTCAGTGTTGATGGTGCGGCCTACATAGAGGAGTCCACAGGGGCAGGTGCTTATTTATAGCACTGCACTTTATCATATTTTGATGTGAAGGATAGGCCTAAAGGATTTGAATTGCAATAGGCCACTAATAAATCAACTTCTGTTCGTGTACAATCCAAAATGACCACACTGTCATCTATGTAATGACCAAAGTAAATTATGTTTTTTAGCATGGGGTTGTTATTCCAGATGGACTGGTGTTCCCAGAGGCCCATGGCAAGATTTGCGTATGTCCTGAACTCGCTCTCCATACTCCCGGAGTCTATGGGAAGCTATTCAAGTAGATCAACTTCTCTGCGCACACAATAATAGACGGTTTTAACTTGTCTGTACTTTATTGGCACATTGCAGATAAATGGTAAAACTATAACAAGAAGATAACATACAATCACTATACGATAAACATCACAGAAAAAATGACACTCAATTTAGCCAAGATCCTCTTCTATACAATCCTAGCTACCTATAGCAGGAAAAAAAGGAACATTAATTACCTTCGATGCCATCAGATGGAAAGAGAATCTGGTTGCTTCTCTCATGCAGAGAGAATCATGGATTCCTATGAGGTGTTTTACTTCCTGTAGTTCACTTCCTGTATTGTGGGAGAAGCGATGACCTTTCATATAACATCCTGGCTAGCTAAATAACACAGCTCTGAAGTTTAGACAGTAGGCGGCATAAGAGAACAGATAACTAATCTGTAAATAAACATGACTACAATCAAATGCAAAACAACATAATTATACAGGTCAATCTTGATCTAGAAGTCCTCAGAAGAGACACTCCCCCTCTGGCGTTATCCAATGCCACTGACATTGTCATTGGGCATCAGTAATATCCGGTCTGATATTGGTTTGAGGAACAGTCTGTCACCTTGTTTGGAAGTCTTAACTTTGACCTTCCTAACACATCCATCTTTGCTTTGGAACGTCTGGGTGAGAAGTCCCAAAGGCCAGTCCTGCATGTTTGGCAGTCTTTTTAATAAGTACCAAATCGCCTTGTTTCAAGTCAGGTTTGGCAACTTGCCACTTTTCCCTGGGTTGTAGGATTTGAAGGTACTGTTTTTTCCACCTGTCCCAGAAGGTGTTAGCTAGGCATTGCACCCGTCTCCATTGGTGTTTGAAGAGATCTTTTGCAGTAAACTCTCCATGTGAGGCACTGACCATGCCAGTTTTCTGAGTAAGTAGAGTAGCTGGGGTCAACAGCATTGGGTCCTCCGGATCGGTTGAAACTGGAACCAACGGCCTTGCATTTATAATGGATGAGATTTCAGCCATAAAGGTTGTCAACCACTCATGAGAGAGTCTGGCATTTCCCATTTGTAAGAAAATAGAGTCCAGAATCTTGCGGGCTATGCCTATCATCCTTTCCCAAAACACCGCCCATGTGGGAAGAATGAGGAGGGTTGAATGTCCAGGCACATCTTTGTTCATTGAGATATCTTTCTACGCTGTTATTGTCAAGATTGGAAAGGATCTAAAGTTCTTTGACTGCTCCAACGAAATTAGTGCCTCTGTCAGAGCAGATGTGTTTAACAGGACCTCTGATGGCAATAAAACGTCTGAGAGCGTTGATAAAGCTGGAAGTGTCCTATTCGATAAAATCTATGTGAACAGCTCAAATGGTCAAACAAGTAAATATAACGGCCCAGTGTTTGCTGCTGGCGTGACCTCCTCTGGTTTGTCGAGTAGTAACAGACCAAGGACCAAACCCATCAAGGCCCACATTTGTAAAGGGAGGATCGATAGCAAGTCTGTCAGATGTAAGGTCAGCCATCTTTTGGGTTTGTACAAGTCCACGAAGCTTGCGGCATGTGACACAATTAAAGATACACCTGTTCACACCTCTTTTTGCTCCTATTACCCACAGTCCAGCAGCTCTCAAAGCTCCGTACATGAATAAGCAGCCTTGGTGTTTTACTTGACTGTGGTAGTGCTGTACAAGTAGAGCAGTGACATGATGGTGAGCTGGCAAAATCAGAGGGTGTTTCTCATTGTACTCTAAACTTGCTATCTTGAGGCAACCCCCTATCCTTAACAGGCCATTGCTATCAAGAATTGGATCGAGTTTCCTTAGGACACTGTCTTTAGAGTTTGGCTTTTTGCTGTTTAATACAGTCAATTTCCTTAACAAAGGTCTCTTGTTGCACAGTACGGATGATCAGATGTTTTGATTGCTCTAGACTGGCCACTGTGTAAGCAAGTTTACAGTGGTGCCAACCTTTGCAGTCAGTTTCTTTTTCAAAGGAATGCGCTATATGTGATAAACAAGTGATGGCTCTAATAAGTGATCTCCATGTATTAAACCTGCTAAACTGATGAGATCTGAGATGCTGGAGTGAAGTAACTGTGACTAATGTAGACACTTGTGGATGGACCTCTGCATCCTCATTTGCATTTATCAAGCAGAAGGCGTCAGAATCAGAAGTTCTGTGTTCTGAGTTGTACAGAAATGCAGGGCCTGTAAATCGCATTGTATCCTTTAGATGGTTGGCTAGAAAGGCTCTGGTTGCTAAAGTCTGCAGGATTGTGGTTGGTTGATACAAAGTGCCACTGTTTTTGGATGTGTGGATCTCCTAATCTTCAATACCCTGTTGCTGATATAGACATAGAAGCATCTGGTTTTGTTGTAGATGTACCCCAGGACTACTTTACTATCTGTGTGGAACTCAGTGTCTTTGATTTCTAGGCCCATCTCTCTAGTTATGTCACGATCCACCCGGCGGTATCTCTAGCAACCCACAGAACGGGATTCCCCAGGGCGCGGGGTCTAAGCCCCAATATGCTTATTCACCAGGCCCCTGATGGTGGGGATGAACTTGGAGCAGACTGAGACCAGGTTGCGACCCTGAGTGCACCCGACTGTGGTAGAGGGAACCGCCAGAGGTATGTATCGGAAGAGAGCCTGATGTGAAGAGGCTGGCAGACCTGCGCAGTGGTGACCGGATCCGTGCAGGATGGATGGATGACAGAGTACGTGTAGCGTAGTCAGGCAGGCCAGGTCGGTAACAGCAGAGGCAGAACAGTACAGAGCAGCGGACAGAGAGTAGTCGGGTTACAAGCCAGGTTTCAGCAACAGGAGGTCAGGTAATCAGGAGTAAGCAAAAGAATAGTCAGACGAGCCAGGGATCAGAGCAGGAGACAGTCAGCAGAGGTCAGGATCAAGCAGGGTCGGTAACCAGGTATCTCACGCAGGAACAGACGAGCAGGGAACAGGGAATGAAGACCATACGGCAATGTGAGCATTGCACAAGCTAGTTTAAATAGCGCGCCTGGGTCCTAGTGCCTGCCTGGCAGTCATTGGTGACAGGCGCGCCTGGATCCTAGTGCCCGCCTGCCTGTATGTCTTGTCGGGATCCTACACCTGTGCAGATTCATGCGCCGTGGTGATCTCTGGGATTCCTGACAAGTTATCATGTCAGCTAGCTCTACGGCTAACACTGCAGCACAAAGTTCCAGCCTAGGTATTGTGTGTTCTGGGAGTGGGGCAAGTTTCGCTTTTCCCATAACAAAACCTATATGGTAATGTCCTGTGATGTCCTTAGTCTTAAGGTAAGCTACCACAGCAATTGCCTTGATGGAAGCATCACAAAAAAACACAATCTTTGGCTTTGGACCTCTTTACTCGGCACAGGAGCAAATGAGCGAGGAACCTGGAGGTTAGACAAGGCTATTAAGGAATTTCTGCACTCTGACCACTGATCTCTTTTTTCAGGGGGAAGTGGGTCATCCCAGTTCACTGTCTCTTGAGTCAAGTCTCTTAGAAGCGCCTTACCTTCAATGGTAACTGGAGCTGCAAATCCCAGAGGATCATACAAACTGCATATGGCTGACAGAACACCTCTGCGAGTAACGGGTTTTTTTCTTGACGAACATGGAAGGTGAAGGAGTCTGATTTTAAGTCCCAGAGCAGTCCAAGGCTACGTTGCATTGGGAGAGAATCAGAACTTAAGTCTAAGTCTTTGAGCTCACTAGAGCGATCTTGAGAGGGGAAGGCCTCCATCAATTTTATGCTGTTAGAAACGATCTTGTGGAGCCTCAAGTTAGAACAGGCTAGCATCTCCTGTGTTTTCTTGAGGAGACTGCTAGCTGCTTCATTGGTAGGTAGATATTTTAGGCAGTTATTTACATAGAATCCTGTTCTACTAAGTGTTTCACATCCGATCCATAAGATGACTCACCTTCATGAGACCGAACGTGTGAGTCCGTAGATGGCCATTGCAGGGGAAGGGCTATTCCCAAATATGTGGATTTTCATGCGGTATTCACAATCTCGTTGGAAAGGGTCGTTGTCTCTGAACCAGAAAAATCTAAAAAAAATTCCTATGTTCCTTTTTCACCACCAGAAAACAGTGGAACATCTGCTGGATGTCCACCATGAATGCATACATAGTCTTTGCGGAAACGGAGGAGTACTCCTATGAGTCTGTTGTTCAAGTCTGGGTCTTGACGAGAAGGACATCAATTTTAATGACACTACCCTTTTTCTTTAGAGCTAGAGTCAAACATCACTCTAATCCTGTCCTGGTGTCTTAGAGTGGTACACCCCGAATATGGGTAAGTACCAATACTCCTTGTTGTCTTTAAGAGCAGGAGCTAACTATGCGTGGTTGGTTCCGAATACCTTGCCCATGAAAGTAATGAAGTGATCCTTCATTTCTGTGTTTTTGTTTTTTTTTTTTTTTTCTCACGAAAATTGCGTTTGAGGGAGACAAAAATGCTTAAGGACTTGTTCCCTATTGTTAGGCAGACGTTGTCTATGGTGCCTAAATGGGAGAGGTGCGACCCAATTATTTGACTCTCCCTTGGCTATCTCTTTTTCCATAATTTGCAGGAAGAGTCAATCTACGAGAGACATTGCTACCTGTTGGTCTTCCTTTGTCCTGTTGAAGACTGTACATCCTAGGTGGTCTGGGTCATTATCACAGGCATGGTCATCTCTGTCTGGGTCTATGGAGGAGCAGGGCACGTGACTACTACCTGGCAGTTTCTTTATGACAAAGCTGTTGTGAACACGGTTGAAAAAGGGAAGGACGTCCTTTATCAAGTATGTTAGTGACCCAGCCAAGGTCAAGTCTCTGTGCAAAAGGAGCTTTGTCGGGACCCTCAATTTATTCTCTTTTGGACCTGCAAGATGTCTCTCCTAGGAGCAGTATCACCTGAGCTTGTTATCAACATATTTTGGCAGAAATGGGCTGTGCACTTCAGATGAGGTTGGTGAATTGCTGCGTCTGATGTAGGAATCTCTGTTCCATTGTCTGGAATCTGGTTGCACTCGATTTGAGTGGCAAGTCTCTCACCATCTGAGGATTCTACATAGAAACTGCTGCAGCTCTCCTCCCTAGCCGTCTCAATAGTACCTGCACAAGTCTTTAGGGAGTAGGGGAAGCTAGAACTGGTAATGCCAAAGGTGTCAAAGAATGTAGATCTGGCTAGAGATGAGTTTACTTTGATCATCTAGGAGTACATATAATCTTAACAGCTTAACTGCGTTGTTTCTGTGGCCCTTCAAATACACTTTAACGAAACAGACTTTTTGAACGGGACCTTCCACCTGCAGGATCTTTTGCATACCTTGGTACACTGTGAGGTAACTGCTGAGGCGCTTGAACCAATTACTTCTTGCTCCCCGATGTGCTCGTTGGTATCGCTAGCTGGGGCTGAACGGACCAAGGAGCAGGGCTAGGATTAAGTGCTGAGTTGTGGTTTTTTGCTGTCACACTCAGTGCATGATACACTAACCTTGCAGTCTCTGGCAAAATGTGATGTGGACAAGCAGCACTTGAAGCAGATGTAGTTCTCTCTTAGGAAAGATTTGCGATCTTCTAGAGACATCTCCCTGAAGGATCTGCAGTTTCAGGAGAGGATGCGGCTTCCTGTGTAGAGGACACTGCTTGCTAGGATCTCTGATCCTGTGGGCGAGTGACGTTGGATGACTTGTTGGAAAGATCTGTAGGAGAAATGTTAGTCTTGTGTACTGTCACCAGCATCCTGTGTTGTTTGAGGCTAGGAGGCATGGTTTGTGGCAGTGTAAAGTCAAAGCTGGGGTCGTTCAAGATCTTTGCTTGCTCTGAAACAAAGTCTTTAAACACTTCAAATGGTGGGAATGGTAGCTGGAACCTTTTTTTTTTATGCTTGGAACCATATGTTACCCACTTCTGTTGTAAGTCATAAGGAAGCTTGAAAAACTAAGGGTTTAATCCCTCTGGCTGCATCCAAGGCGGCGAGGCCTGGCAGGTCTCCTTCAGCTTTGGCAAATAGTAGTTCCTCTAACAAGTCAGCTAGTTCTGAGTTTATGATAGCTCTTGCTTGGTATTCTGGGAAAGTCCTCAATCCTCTTAAACAGTGCGTTTCTATCGCCTCTGTTGAGCCATAGCACTCTTCTTATCTGCTCCAGATCTTTTTGAGCCCAGTCTCTGGATTTTTTTAAGTTAATGTTCCTGATCCTACTAGCGTGTTCAGCAGAGTATTTTCCAAGCCATTGGACTAGGAGGTCTATCTCCTTGATGTAGGACACGTCTAGACCATTTAGAGCATTTTGAAAGGATGACTGCCAAGCTCTGTAATTTTCTGACTTCTCATTAAACTTTACAAGTCCCTTGGTGATCAGGTCACGTATGGCAAAGAACTTGGCAAAGTCCATTACAGCTTGGTTGGCATTAGAACATGATGGCAATTCACTGCTGCAATGGGAGTGTGCTGTGCGATCATACCTGTCGAGAGGTTCTGCAATGGGTCGGCCAGTCTCATACCGGTTTGGGGTAGAAGGGTTGTTCTGACATTGGTATGGAGGTTGAGAGTCATGGCGTGCAGAGAAGTAGGCTTATTCTGTTACATCCTGACAAGAGTTTCTCTCGCTTGCAGCACATGAGGAATTTTGGTTGTTTTTATGCTCTGTTACTTTCAGTTTCTGGCTTGTTTCCCTGAGGACATTGTCTGTTTCCTGTGGGAAGGGAGTGTCACTGGTTGGTCTGAAGTGTTGGTACAAGTACTCTGAAGTGCGTTGCGAGGGATCTGGCTCTCCTTGATCAGGACCAAGAACATTGCTGCATTCACTATTGAGGTTTATAGCTGCTTTTTTAGAGTTTTCTGCTTCAACCATGGCAGCTGCAGCTTCCTTTTCTGCAGTGAGCTTCTCCAGTTTCACTTCTAGGTGTGCTTGTTCAAGGAGGCTTCTTGTTGTGCCTTTTCTGCTTCTAGGCATGCCTTTTCTAACTTCAACTGCATTTCTTGTGTGATGTAGGCAACCCGTGTCTTTGCTGCTTCAGCTTTTCCACGGACGATGGCAGCCACGTCACTGGCTGACACCGACTTGCCAGAACCGAAAACTTGTGATCTTGTTTTGCGTGAGGATGAGTGGCTGTGTGACATGGCTGCTTAACTGTGTAGCAACTTGCGGGAGCAGTATGCACGTGACTGCAGCCTCACTGTGTTGCTTGGCTGTATGGAAGTGGCTGTAAAGTCGATTGCAGGCTCTCTGCAGACAGTAGCTCTTCTGTATAGCCAATCCTTTCCTCACTCTGCACTAGCCAAAGTTTTACTGTCCTGAACTCCACTCCCCGTACTCCAGGAGTCTATGGGAAGTTATTCAAACAGATACCCTTCTCTACGCACACAATTAGATGGTTTTAACTTGTCTGTACTTTATTGGCACGTTGTAGATAAATGGTAAAAACTATAACAAGAAGATAACATACAATAATCATCACAGATAAAATTACACTCAATATAGCTAAGATCCTCTTCTATACAATACTAGCTACCTATAGCAGGAAAAAAGGGACATTAATTACCTCCGATGCCATCAGATGGAAAGAGAATCTGGTTGCTTCTCTCATGTAGAGAATCATGGATTCCTATGAGGTGTTTTACTTCCTGGAGCTCACTTTTTGTATTGTGGGAGAAACGATGACCTTTTACATCACATCCTGGCTAGCTAAATAACACAGCTCTGAAGTTTAGCCAGTAGGTGGCATAAGAGAACAGATAAGTAATCTGTAAATAAACATGACTACAAGCAAATGCAAAACAATATAATAATTCTACAGGTCAATCTTGATCTAGAAGTCCTCAAAAGAGAATGTATTCTGGGGACAGGACAGCATAACTGGGAGTGAAATTAGCTCCCATCACTGTGCTCTGTGTTTGCAGATAATAGTTTCTGTCAAATGCAAAATATTTGTGAGATAAACAGAAGTGTGTCACGTCTAGAATGAATTCAGCTTGCTTGTGGTTAAGTAGTGGGTCTTGGGATAAGAAGTGCTGGACTGCACTTAATCCCACTGCATGGGGGATTGATGTAAATGAGTTTACATCAAGGGGTACCCAAAGATAAGTGGGTTCCCAAGAGTAAGGTGTGAGATTTTCTAGTAGGTTGGAGACGTCTCGGATGTAAGCAGGCAAATTCTGAGCTAGGGGTTGGAGGAAATGGTCAATGTAGATGGAGAAATGGCTTGTGGCACTATCCATAGAGGCTACTATAGGATGGCCATTGGGATTAGTTAGGCACTTGTGGATCTTCGGAAGATTATAGAAATATGGAGTGCAAAAGTATTCCTTATTTAGAATGCCAATTCTGTCTTATTGAGGACACTTTCTTGCAATGCTGTATTTAAGAAAATGGTGGCCTCTTTATGAAACTGGAGCAGTGGATCAGTGGGGAACCGAATGTAGGTGGTGATGTCTGATAGCAGTCTATAGGCTTCTTTTATGTATTGTTAGTCATGATAGACCAAAATACATACAAGAAGCCCATAGACTGCTTTTTGTTCTTGTTTTCCGGTTTCAGGTTACGTCATCAGCTGCCAGCCTCCCTGTGCCTCTGTCATACCCGGAGCCCTGGCCATTACCAGAGCGGCCAGGATGAAGAGGAGAATCGCACTGCTGGGACACACTGCATTATGCCATTTTTTTTTTACCTTACAGTTGTGAGTGTTTAAACTTATTAAATTGCTTGAGCTTATCCAACAACTACACTTAGAGTGGCACCACTGTGTTTTCCCTCTCTTGTGGACATTTAATTATATGGTTTGGGAATGCCCAAAATTAGATCATTCTGGTCAGAAGTCATTGATCTTATAGTTGACAGCTTCTCTCTACCAAACATTTATATATCTGCCACATGCTCATTGGGCATCATTGAGGATCCAAAAATGGATCATGCAAGCAATGCTTCCTAAGATTGTTATATTTTTTTTATGCTAGATAACAAATAGCATTTAAATAGATACAGATGTTACCATTATGGCAAACTAAAAGCCATTGGTAAATAACACTATTCATCAGCTTAAGCATGTTAAACTCTTTCTAGCAATGGAATGTCTATAAAAATTCTATAAGCTATGGTTTCGATTGATGCTCATTGCTCAGGTTTAAGTATAGAAAATACATAGTAACATTGATGGTAAAGTTGAATAAAACCAGTCGATCCGGTTTACCCTGAATGTGTGTGTGTTGGACAAAATTTTCATATCCCTGTATGTTTTTCTCACTAAGAAACACATTTAAATGTTTTTTGAATTTACCTCCACTCTCCGCTGACACCACCAACTGTGGAAGGTTGTTCCACATCCTTACCACTTAAACCGTAAAGAACCTCTTATGCACTTTGGGATTGAACCGCTTCCCGTCCATCTTCATTGTGTGACTGCATGTCCTCTTGGGTCAATTCATTTCCTCCCAATGCCAGAGTTGCCATTTAAAGATTTGTATATTGTGATCATATTTCCTCTTAAGCGTTTATTCTCAAGGGAAAATACGTTTAATGTTTGTAATCGTCCCTTATAATTGAGTTCCTCCAGCCCCCTTGTAAGCTTTGTTGCCCTTGTCTGGACTCCCTCCATTTCCTGAGGAATGATGAGCAGAACTAGACCACATAATAATGATGTGACCAACCCAGAGTTTTGTAAAGTGGTAGAACTATAGCTTAAATAAATACTCTTGTTAATGCATGATAATAGTCTGCTGCAGCTTGGCATTACATACTGCTGCTGAACATGTGATCTTGCATTTCCAGGTAGGGGGTGCACACGCCCTACCTGGGCCACGATTTGCAGCCTCGGTTGTCAATAACCAGGTCCTGGCCGGTGATTCCCCGCCGGCACCTGGCGATGCCGTGTATCACTGATGGGGGGGGGGGGGGGAGAGATCTGTATGTAAACAATGCAAATCTCTCCCCTGTCAGCTCCTGCACACTGCTTTGTATTGTTCTGCATTTCACAGCCATACAAAGCAGTGTGCTTACAGTGTACAGCACACAGTGAAACCGCATTAAACCCTTTGATTGCCCCAGATGTTAACCCCTTCCTACTCAGTGTCAGTAGTACAGTGTCAATGGTTTTTTATTAGCACTGATTACTATATTGGTGTCACTGGGGATGTCAGTGACACCAAGCCAGTTCCCCCCCAGTGTCAGAATGCCCACAGTCCTGCAGTCCCACTATAAGTCGCCGCCATTACTAGTATAAAAATAAAATTCCAGTATCTATACCGCCATTTGTAAACGCTATAACTTTCACGTAAACCAAATAATTTACATGTATTGGGATTTTTTTTTTAGTAAAGACATGTAGCAGAATACATATTGGCCTAAATTCATGATGAAGTTTTGATTTAAAAATTTTTTTTATTGAACGTGTTTAATAGCAAAAAGTAAAAAAACATTTTTTGTTCAAAATTATCAGTATTTTTTTTTTTTGTTTATAGCGCAAAAAATAAAACCACCAAAAGAAAGCTCAATTTGGGGAAAAAAAAGGACATAAATTTAATTTGAGTGCAGCATATGCAGACCATGAAATTGTCAGTTAAAGTAATGCAGCGCCTTATCACAAAAAATGGCCTGGTCAGGAAGGGTAGTAAATCCTCTGGAGGGCAAGTGGTTAAAATACTAGTCTAGCATCAACAGTCTTTCATAAATCCCTGTTAGTTACTATTAATACTATCCACATCAGCAAATTCCTGTATATGGTCTTTTTTATAACTTCCAATAGTATACATACTATTGATGTTAGACTGACTGGTATGTAGTTTCCAGGTATATATTTCTTCCCTTTTTTGAATATTGGTACCCAGTTTTCTTTTTGCCAATTGGCTGGTACCATTCCAGTCAGTAAGCTATCCTCACAAAATAATGGTCTAGCTATAACATGGCTACGTTCTTTGAGAACTCTCAGGTGTAAGCCATCTTGTCCAGGTGATTTATTCACATAAGAGTGCACCCACAGTCTTATCACATGTGAAAACTCCAGTAGGGGTCCCGGAATTCACTGCAAGAGGCAACCCCCATTAAAAGCAATGAGGCTGCTGGCTCCCACAGATAATCACTCCCACTCATAAATAATCTCTCATGCAGTGATCACATGCAAGTGATCATTGCATTAGAGATTACATGCGAGTGAGTCTGATTAGCTGTGGAAGCTGGCAGCCTCCTATATCAATTGGTCTGCCCATTGCAGAGAAGCTCAGGCAACCTCTCCGGGTTCTTCCATGTATTTTGATTGCGAGTGCATTTCCACTAAAGGTATTTTGGCTATACTTCTCCTATGGATCAAAGGAGTGCAGTTTGTTCTGCACTACTGTGATCTGTTTTCAGCTGACAGCGGGCTGAAGCATCCCAGAGCTGGTCAATGCTCTGAAAAGAATCCTGGGCCAGCAGCTATATTTATTAAAGGACCATTTTGTCTAGGTTTTTAATCCTTTTTACGTTTGTATTTATCCACCCAGGTTTAACTTTTGCTCATTATTCAGAATCTTTAAGAACAGCTTACTGACTGGAATGGTACCAACTGACTGGCAAAAAGCTAATGTGGTACCAATATTCCAAAAAGGGCAAAGATCTATACCTTGAAATTGCAGACCAGTCAGCCTACCATCAATAGTATTTAAATTATTGGAGGGGATGATGAGGGACCATATTTACTGATTTTAAAAAAAAAAGTATAATTCGAAATACCCAACATGGGTTTATGATAGATCGTTCTTGCCAGACCAACCTGTTAGCATTTTATGAGGAATAGACGAAAGCCTTTGGAAGAGGTGTACCTGAATTACACAAAAGCATTTGATGCAGTACCCCATAAACACTTAATTTACAGTACCAACTGTGGTTTGCTGGCATTTACAATGGTGTATGTACCTGGATAAAAAAAATGGTTACAGTAGAGTGTCAAGAGGATGGTGATCGAGTATCTTTAAAATGGTCTGGAGTTGTACATGGGGTAACCCAAGGCTTTGTCCTGGGACCAGTTTTATTTAACTTGTTCATAAATGTTATTGTGGTCTGTATAATTAGCTAAACAGGGTAATAAATTCACAACAGGATATAGCAGTCATACAACAAAATTGTGATCTGGTGCTAAAATGCTGTGCTTCTCTCCTTGTTCATAAGTACATAAAATATATCATTTGCCCACGGGAAGAGGCATAACATGTGGGTAGATTACAATAAAAATATCAGTTTATTAAACAATAAATGAAATCCTCATACATAGGAGGAGAGTTAATTAGCAAGCTGATTTATTAAACTCAACATGCATCAGCATAGGATATGCATGTATGCTGGTATAAGTATTCCATACAATTGTTTCCATATAACCAAATTCTAAAAAAAGAGTGAATCATATACCTCTGAACATTTTGTGAATGTTTCTTCACTTTTTCAGGAGTGGATGCATCATCACAAAATCTGTAAACTAGAAAACAGAATTTCAAAATATATTTAAGCACTCTCTTGAAATAAGGGATATAAGATGTTACTCAAACTGCTATCATGTTGTTAGTCAAAAAGTACTTACAAACCAGTTTTATTATTAGTCTAAAAATTATTACTGTGATGCCTTCAGATGATGACTGCCACTGGGCTTCTGACCCTGGAGTTGTGGGAGGGGCCTATAGCACCCCATCAGGAGATTTAAAATGTGACACTAGGTTATACATAGATGGAATTCAATGACATAAACAAAGAGTCAAGTAGATGAGGATAAAATATTTCTACATATCAAAGACTACCACCAAGTACTGCCCAGAAAAAGTAAAAGTGCCTCAATATGTCTATTTCATAAAGATAACATGTACACCAAATTTAACTAAATTAAGTACGGTATCTCTATAGTGTATAAATTAATGAGTTTGCAAAAAGGTACCAGTGAATAAAAGAAATGAATAGCGCAAGAAAAAATGATTGAAAAGGAATAAAGAAATTACAGCATTAAATGAAACAATGTAACATAGATGTATATTATGCAAGGACTGCAAAGGCTTGAGCTCAGAAAAAGAGGTGACCAACTCAAAAGTTAAAAACTTGACCCATATGAATATCTGGAAAAAATATTGTATAGGTGTGTAAACACAAGCAGATTTTATCCATGTGCGTACATGTGTTGGCTAGGGACTTCCAACATCAAAAACCTAGATCCCAAATAAATAGGAACCTCCCTTAGTCTGCCCCCTTCAATTCATCCTAAAGGGGGAATAAAGCTCTCCCCCCCTCCATGTGTGTCCACTACTATAAAGGGAGCAAAACTACACAACCCAAGCCTGCTGGCATGTGGGCAAAATGGCACTGGATCTGCATTCCATGCTATAGTATGACGACTTCATGCGCTCTGACATGCTTGTGCTCCATTCTGGAGTGATGTCACACATGCCATGTGTGTGCCAACCTCACACATTGGCAGGTGTGGCGTGCACATAGATCCCACCACTCACCCTCAACTTGGAGCAAGTGGAGGAAGGCAGACCACCCCTGCTAGATCCCCCCCAACACCATGGAATTGGGAGGGCCAGGGGCAATTCCATCAGAGCATCACAACTCTAGGGAAGATAAAGTGAGACTCCAAGCAACAATCCCATCCAGAAGCCCTACAACACTTCCTCCACAGAATTCCAAAAAGGATATAATTACATAAGACAATCATACCCATATTATACAATGCAATATTCTGTGTTTACAAATACCAGATACTTACAAATTGGTAAAAAATATAAAAGACAACTTATCATATATTTTGAAACAAACATAAATCCACTAAAAACTTGTGGACCACATTTATCATAATACCAAAATTATACTGCAATGTAAATCAGTTCTCAATGTTATTACCCCAGTTGATTGTATATCTAATCAATTCATTAGGCAGCAGATCACACAATGGGCAGAGATATCGTCCACCTAATATAATACCTAATATAAAGCATAACCTATGCTGATGAAGGCTGAATATAATTAACCGCTTGTTATTGTAATTGACTCTCCTATGTATGTGTGATGATTTCCTGTATTGCTTAATAAACTGCATTAAGGTATAAAATGTCTTGCCTTTACTATAACCTAAAACTGTGTAAGGGTTTCTTTATTGTTAGAGTGATAAGGATGTGGAACTCCCTCCACAGTTGGTGGTGTCAGCGGGCAGTGTCAATAATTTAAAAAAACCTCTTACATAGCCATCTTAGTAAACACAATATACAGGCATATGGAAAATGGTAGTGACATAAACATACACAAACATAGACTGAACTGAATGGACTGTTGTCTTTATTCAACCTTGCCAACTATGTAACAATGTTTATATTTGTTGCACATTGGAATTCACTGAAGAATGCCATTGTTTATGTCCTTAAAGCACACCCACTTTTCCTCAGTGTTCTTAGTGGCAAGAATGTTATCCCATTTAGTATCATATAATAGGAGTATAGAGTGCAGCTTAATGAAGTTGGCTCTTTTGAAATGTAATGTTCTTGTCCTACCTTCATGTCTCCTTTTTCTTATTTATTGCAAATGTATTTACTCTGTGGTCACTTTTACCTAAATTATCTGTCACGTACCTGGTTGGGGGGCCTGCCGTTGAGAGAAGGCGTCCTCTTACGACTCCCGCTCGGAGCCCCTGATAGTGGGAACAGAGGGCGCAGAGCCAGGAGTTGCACGAATGCCGGGTAGATCTGGAGCTGGCGACAGGTATTTGAAGAACCAAGAGATCCGGATGCAGGCCAGGTGCAGATGCAGGAAAGTAGGTGCAGCAGCAGGCAGGTATGGCAGCAATCAGGATGCAGACTGGGACTGGACACAGGAGCATGGGTGCAGCAGCAGGCAGCTATGGCAGTGACCAGGATGCAGGCCGGGTGAAGGACCATGGGTGCAGTAGCAGGTACGTATGGCGGTGACCAGGATGCAGGCCAGGTGCACGTACAGGTAAGTAGGTGCAGCAGAGTCAGACAAGCCAGGTCAGTATTAAGCAAGCAGATCAAGTACAAGGGAGCAGGCAAGCGGATGGTCAGGGATAGCCGAGGTCGGTGCAGGCAGAGTTCTATTTTAGTCAGGTCAGATCAGGATACAGGCAACAGAATCGGGTAATAAGTGCAGGGACATTGTAGACCAGAAGGCATTGATTTTACTGTATTTGCAGTTTAAATAGCCCGCCTAGCGGTGGCGTGTACGCTACTGCGCATGCACGCACTTCCGCGCTTCTGAGCATGTGCGATCGCACGCTACAGCGCATTCGCACCGCCACGGGCCGAGGGGATCCGTCGCCATGGCACGGCTGCATGGCAACAGGATCCCTGACATTATCCCTTACTTTCAAATCTGGAATCCACTCTGTATTGTTTGTAAGTATAACAGAGCATTATTTCTAGTTGTGGTTGCCAGCATTTTACCAATGAAATTGTCCTGCATTGCAAGAAATTGCAAGCCTTAGTTGAGTGAGCAGTTCCATCTGCCCTGCCCAATCAATCTCGGGATAGTTGAAGTTCACCATGATTGTATCATTACCCTGACTCCCCACCATCTCTAATTGTGAACATCGCCTCCTCCTTAACATTAGGGGGCCTGTAGAATACACCAACAAGCTATTTACTGCTTGTTTTGTCCCTATGTACTAGTCCTGTTAGCAATGTCATCCTGCATATTCATGATCAAATTGCTCTTTACCTCTTCTTCTACCTACCCTGTCCCTGTCCAAAAATTGGCCACTGCCCCAGTCTATCACTGGCCTTCACAGCAAAGAGCACATACAAGGGCGACACATGTCAAACAACAAAGCAGAAAAATTCCCAGCTCAACTTGCCAGCCAGCTTGCAAACAAACCGAATTAACCTGTCTAACAGTATGCATTAAAAACAGGGGTTTAGTTAGCACACATTTGCAAATACATGCGTAAGCTACAGAGCCTCGTCGCGGCACCTCAGTATTCTGTAATTCCTAACTATACAAATTTTAAGAGCCCCCATAGTAGAGGCGCATATATTTAATGGATAGACCAAGAGCAAGTGAACCTGAGGGATCCCACCCCTCCTAAAGGTACAGGAGTGCACTGGACACCCAGCATGTAGCACAATGGCAGCTAAGGTGTCCAGTGCACCCCCTCACCAACAATTCAACAGTACAAAAAATGGCCACTGCCCCAGTTTATAACTGGCCTTCACAGCAAGGAGCACATGGAAGGGCGATGTGTGTCAAACAACAAAATAGAAAAATTCCCAGCTCAGCTTGCTAGCTAGCTTGCAAACAAACCAAATTAACCTGTCTAACAGTATGGGTTTAAAAATAGGGGTTTAGTTAGCACATATTTGCAGATACTTGCGTAAGCTACAGAGCCTACCCTGTCCCTGTACCCCACCAAATCAGATTTCTGATATTCCCACAAAGTCAAAACCTCTTCATGTAGCAGAAGTTATAGCTCTTTAACTTTATTAACCATACCTATAGCATTTGTGTACATGCTTTTTAATTGGTTTGATGCCCCTTTCCCCCTGACTATGCCCAAAGGGGTATTTAAACTATGATTGAGAGGGGAGGGAGAGTTAGAAAATAGTGGGGCAGACAAGTCAGTTAGGGGTCAGACAATAATGGAGGGTGGAATGTGTGAAGGTGGGGGACGGCTATGGCAGGTAATAACAAGTTTCCCATGACAACCACAGGCAGTCATATTACTGTTTGTACTGCTAAAAAAATGTAAAACACAAGTGCAAAATACAACAGTGAATTAAAATGTGTTTTTTTTTTTTTTTTTTTTTACCAATGCTAGAAGTCTTCCAAGCAAAACGGGAGACTTGTAAGCTTGGATGCATAAAGAGAATTATGAATTAATTGGTATTTCTGAATCCTGGCTGGACTATTAATATTCCTGGCTATGCTCTCTTTCGAAGAGACAGGGTAAAATGGAAGGATGGTGGTGTTTGTCTCCATGTGAGAAGTAGACTCAAAGCAAGTATGAAAGAGGACCTTGTTGATGGAGAGTGTGATGAGGTTGAAGCATTATGGGTAGAGCTGTATATGGGTGTGCGTACTTAAAAGGTAATTGTTGGAGTTTGTTATAGGTCACTTTGGGTTGATGAGAAAGTGGAGTCTCGGCTCCTTGAACAGATAGAAAGAGACGCAAGGGCTAAGACAGTGATAATAATGGATGATTTTAACTATTCTGAGATTGAATGGAGTAACAGCACTGAATGAGTAATAGCACTGCTGGAACAGTAAAGGGCAGAAATTTACCACAATTTTATGGTTCAGTTTATAAAATGTCTGACTAGAAATGATGCTCTTATGGATTTGGTAATCTCAAATAGTGTGTAGCTTATTACATGTAAATGAACATCTGGGTTGCATTTACCATAACATGACTTAGTTTAATGTACTCTGTAAATAACAAGCACATAACGTAAAAGATAAAAGCACAAAATTTTAGGAGAACAAATTGTCCATGGCTGAGGGCTACTCTCCAAGATTTAGACTCTGTTCACACGTGCAAGCATGTTTGAACGTGCACGTCGCAGTTACGGCAACCATTCATTTCAATGGGCTGCCTACTTGTGAAAGATGTGGCAAAAACTCCCCGACTCTTTCTTGAAATAGTGCCACATTGAATTGCATGGTGCTGCAGCATGCGGTTTAGTACATGCAAAATCATGCTGTGGCTGCCAATTTGTGGTGGTGCGATTTAAGAATTAATAGCACTTCTGTCCATCTGCTAAAATGCAGGGCATTTCTCTAAGGATTGGGAACACGCACAAATTGCACGTGTTCCCCATTCACAGACATTTGAACCTAGCCTTAGACTGTGAGAGAATGTTGCCATTAAAGAAAACAGAACATAAAAAAATGCTTCAAATTGACTTTATGCAAACACAGTGCAAAATATATTATATAATAAATATTAAAATATATTATATTCAGAGATGAGCGAATCGAAGTATCCGAAGTGGAATTCGAGTCGAATATCGGAAAAATTTCGATTCGTGCCGAATCCGAAAAAACAGCCTAATTCGGACGCGCGAATCGAAATTTTTCCGAAAATGGCGGCTGACATGTGCGGCGACGGAGCGGGGATGTCGGGGAAGGCGCGCAGACAAGGCGCGCTGCCCCATAATGCATTCCTCAACGACATGTGATCGCATCAGCCAATCAGCAGCCAGCCAGCCAGCACTGTGTAATAGTCGAGGTATATATAGCGGCCATTTTGGAAATCTTCATTTGCCTGCAGTCATTGAACAGAGGCAGACCGCTCTGTACTAGGGACAGGGACAGAGTTAGGGCCACAGAAACGAGAATTGGGGACAGAGAGAAGTTACTTAGGGACAGAGAACCATTACTCAGGGACACAGACTTGTTAATGAGGGCCACAGAATCGTTATTTAGGGACAAAGAAACGCTAGTTAGGGCCACAGAATTCATACTCAGGGACAGACAGAATTTTCACTCAGTGCCAGAGAATTGTTACTTAGGGCCACAGAAACGTTATTAGGGCCACAGAATTTTTACTCAGGGACAGACAGAATTGTTACTGAGTGCCAGAGAATTGTTACTCAGGGACAGACAGAATTGTTACTGAGTGCCAGAGAATTCTTACTCAGGGCCACAGAATTCATACTCAGGGACAGACAGAATTGTTACTCAGGGACAGACAGAATTGTTACTGAGTGCCAGAGAATTGTTACTCAGGGACAGACAGAATTGTTACTGAGTGCCAGAGAATTGTTACTCAGGGACAGACAGAATTGTTACTGAGTGCCAGAGAATTGTTACTCAGGGACAGACAGAATTGTTTACTGAGTGCCAGAGAATTGTTACTTGCACAGACACAAAATTGTTACTTGCACAGACACAGAATTGTTACTCGCACAGACAGAATTGTTACTCAGGGCCACAGAATTCATACTCAGGGACAGACAGAATTGTTACTGAGTGCCAGAGAATTGTTACTCAGGGACAGACAGAATTGTTACTGAGTGCCAGAGAATTGTTACTCAGGGACAGACAGAATTGTTACTGAGTGCCAGAGAATTGTTACTCAGGGACAGACAGAATTGTTACTGAGTGCCAGAGAATTGTTACTCGCACAGACACAAAATTGTTACTTGCACAGACACAGAATTGTTACTCGCACAGACACAGAATTGTTACTCAGGGCCACAGAATTCATACTCAGGGACAGACAGAATTGTTACTGAGTGCCAGAGAATTGTTACTCAGGGGACAGACAGAATTGTTACTGAGTGCCAGAGAATTGTTACTCAGGGACAGACAGAATTGTTACTGAGTGCCAGAGAATTGTTACTTGCACAGACACAAAATTGTTACTTGCACAGACACAGAATTGTTACTCGCACAGACACAGAATTGTTACTCAGGGCCACAGAATTCATACTCAGGGACAGACAGAATTGTTACTGAGTGCCAGAGAATTGTTACTCAGGGACAGACAGAATTGTTACTGAGTGCCAGAGAATTGTTACTCAGGGACAGACAGAATTGTTACTGAGTGCCAGAGAATTGTTACTCGCACAGACACAAAATTGTTACTTGCACAGACACAGAATTGTTACTCGCACAGACACAGAATTGTTACTGAGTGCCAGAGAATTGTTACTCAGGGACAGACAGAATTGTTACTGAGTGCCAGAGAATTGTTACTCAGGGACAGACAGAATTGTTACTGAGTGCCAGAGAATTGTTACTCGCACAGACACAAAATTGTTACTTGCACAGACACAGAATTGTTACTCGCACAGACACAGAATTGTTACTCAGGGCCACAGAATTCATACTCAGGGACAGACAGAATTGTTACTGAGTGCCAGAGAATTGTTACTCAGGGACAGACAGAATTGTTACTGAGTGCCAGAGAATTGTTACTCAGGGACAGACAGAATTGTTACTGAGTGCCAGAGAATTGTTACTCGCACAGACACAAAATTGTTACTTGCACAGACACAGAATTGTTACTCGCACAGACACAGAATTGTTACTCGCACAGACACAGAATTGTTACTCGCACAGACACAGAATTGTTACTCAGGGCCACAGAATTCATACTCAGGGACAGACAGAATTGTTACTGAGTGCCAGAGAATTGTTACTCAGGGACACCTAATCGTTGAATTAAATAGTATGTCAGACAACATGCAGAGGAGTGGCAGAGGAGGCAATGTTTTAGGAGCGAGCAGACGTGGCAGCAGAGGAAGGGGTCGAGGCAGCAGTATTCGCAGCCAGAGGCCAGTGCTCCCGGTGTCATCCAGCGGTCGTGTCTCCACCGACAACCCTGCCATCATTGATTGGTTGGCTCGGTCGTCTTCCTCTTCCCAGGTCACCTCTGACACCTACAGCCAACGGTCGGTGGGTACGTCAGACACAACCGTCAGTTGGCATGGCCCGGGAGCAAGCCCACTGAAATCACGTGTCCTCTACCTGCCCCTGTCCTTTGCTGTTCCCTCACCAAGCGAAGTATCGCATGCTGTGGGCTCAGCCCCACTGTACAGTGAGGAAGAGCTAACAGAGGGCGGTCAGGAACGGGGGGAGACATCGGCCTTTTCAGCAGCCAAGCGAACAAGTACTGGCGAGGAGAGTGGCTCGGTAGCCGGTCTAGAGACAGGTCTGTCTCCTGACCCAGACGCAGCCGAGGGGGCTAGTAGTGAGGCGGAGACCCTACTTGATGATGAGGAGGTTGATCGCACTTGGCAGCCCTCGTCGTCATCAGGCAATTTCTTCCGCATCATCAGGAGAAGAGGGTGGCAGCTTGGCAGCGAGCAAAACAGTCGGTGGGTTGCCCAGGAGACAGCAGCAGGGTCGCATCAGTGTCAGTGGAGCCAAACGTCCACGGAGTAGAGCACCAGCTCCACTGCAGCCTACCACCACGGCCAGTAGTGGTGCCGGTGCGCACGGAGGAAGTAGCAGTCAGCCAGTGAAGAGTAGCGGGGGCAAAGTTTCCTACTCGGTGGTGTGGCAATTTTTCCTCAAGCCGCCCGAGGAAGTAAACGTAGCCGTATGTCGACTATGTGGCCAGAAATGCAAGCGTGGCCAGGGGGCCCATGTTGGGACTACAGCGTTGCGTCAGCATATGCAGCGTCACCATTCGGTGGCCTGGGAAAAACCGTGATAAACATACGGCGGTTCTGCCTGCCCCAGCCCCCGCTCCATCACCCGCTCCGTTACTTGCTCCGTCACCCGACGTCGTCAATCGCCCTCTATCAGCCAGTCAAGGCTCCAACACCTCTGCTGAGGGGAGTTGTCGCTCGTTGGCATCTTCCGCTCGTTTAGATGCTCCTTCTCCTGCTACTCCTCTTCTCGGATTCCGTCAACAGTCTTTCTTGGAATCCGTATCCAAGAGACAACAGTTTGCGAGCACGCACCCGACGGTGCAAAAGCTGAACGTCCTCCTGTCCAAGTTGCTGGTGCTGCAGTCCCTCCCTTTCCAACTGGTGGACTCAGCACCTTTCCGAGAAATGATGGCTTGTGCCGCGCCGCGGTGGAGAGTGCCAAGCCGTCATTTCTTTGCCCAAAAGGCAGTGCCAGCCCTGCATTCACATGTAGAAGAGATGGTGGGCCAGTCTTTGAGCATGTCGGTCTCTGCCAAAGTGCACGGCAGCGCCGACGTGTGGAGCTGTAACTACGGTCAGGGACAGTACATGTCATTTATGGCCCACTGGGTGAACATGGTGCCGGCACAGCCGCACCAGCAACTTGGACAGGTCACGACGCTTTTGCCTCCACGTTTGCACGTCCTTGGTCCAGCAAGCATGTCCGCCTCTACCACCTCTTTTTCCGCCGTGTCCTCAGCCGCCACCCCCGTGCCAAGTCCCATTACCCGACCGGCATATCACATGTGCAGGGCGCAACGGTGTCACGCTGTGCTGCACCTGGTATGCCTTGGCGAACGTAGTCACACAGGGGAGGAACTGCTGAGTGTAATGAACAGAGAAATCGACAGATGGCTGTCTCCGCGCAAACTAAAAATCGGAACCATGTTGACTGACAACGGAAAGAACATGGTGTCTGCTCTGCGTCAAGGAAGGTTGTGCCATGCATGGCTCACGTGTTCAATCTGGTTGTCAAGCGGTTCCTAAAATCCACCATCCCACTGCAAGACATCCTTAAAATGTCACGTATACTGTGCATGCATTTCAGCCATTCCTACACCGCAAAGAACACCCTCATTGAGCTGCAGCGGCAGAACGGAATTCCACAGCATCGCCTGATCTGCGACGTTGCAACAAGGTGGAATTCAACCCTACACATGTTAGACCGCCTTTACGAGCAGCGAAAGGCCATCACCGATTTCCTGATGTTACAAGCGGATAAAGGTACTCCCCTGTGTAACTTAGATGTCAGCCATTGGCAGCTCATGCGTGACACCTGCCGCTTGCTCAGGCCCTTTGAGGAGGCCACGCTATTCGTGAGTCGGCAGGACTATGGGATGAACGACGTCATTCCTCTGTTGCACGTCCTGGAACAAATGCTGTTAACAATGGCTGGTCAGGGTGCGGTAGACGTGGCACCAGATCTCAACGCCACATGACCCCTGTGGGGGCAGGACAGGAAGAAGAGGAGGAGGTAGAGGAGGACATTTGTGCTCAGGAATTATTGAGTGAAATGGGTGGTTTTTCCACTCAGCGGACAGGAGTGGAGGAGCAGGAGCATCTGGTAGAGGAGGAGGAGGAGGAGACAGAGGACCCAGACGCACCGTGGCAGTATGCTGTGGAGATGGAGGCAGGGAGTCCCTCGCATTCCTTGGCACAAATGGCCCATAGCATGCTCGGTTGCTTGCGTAGCGACAGCCGAATAATAACCATCAGACAGAGGGATGACTTTTGGCTGTCCACCTTGTTGGACCCTCGCTACCGGTCCAAAATGGTGGCCTTTTTCACACCTGCTGAGAGGGAGGCCAAAATTACGTACTATAAAAACCACCTATGTAGTCAGTTGGTCTCTGCCTTTGTGCGCCAACGTCCATCCTCAGACACTGTGGGCCCTGTGCGCTCGCGTTCCGCTGGCATGGCAGCAGGGGAGGGGTGGGGTGGTAGGAGCAGTGGCAGCTCCACCAGCAGCGGCTGCCTCAGTCTGCAGTCGATGAGTAGCTTTCTTCACCAGCGCAGTGAGGAAAACTACTAACCAGCCGCAGCAGCAGCAGCAGCATCAGGTGGACCTGGAGCAGGAGCTCAAACAACAGGCTTGGGCCTACTTGGACAGCACCCTGCCAACCGAGGTAGACAATCCCCTTGACTACTGGGCAACGAAACTTGACCTTTGGCCCCAACTAGCTGAATTTGCCCTTGAAAGGCTGTCATGCCCGGCCAGTAGCGTGGCATCGGAGCGCGTGTTTAGTGCGGCAGGAGGTATTGTAACTCCGCGGAGGACACGACTGTCCACCCAAAGTGTGGAGAGACTCACGTTTGTGAAAATGAATCAGGCGTGGATTAGTCTGGATTTCAAACCACCAGTTCCTGACACAACTGACTAAATCCGCCATGAATCATGCCTCAAACATGTGCCACTTTCAGGTCTCCTCACACTGCTGGTGTGTTTAATTTTTGACATAGGGTGCTGGCAGATTACGGGCCTCCTATAGCTGCTGCCAGGCCCCTAATCTGCCATAGGCCCCTATATACCGCCTCCTCATGCTGCTGCTAGGTCCAGAGTCTCTCATGGGTCCCTGTACGGCCTCCCATTGCTGCTGTCTCCATCGCCACACTCTGCTGCCATGTGCCACTTTCAGGTCTCTTCACACTGCTGGTGTGTTAAATTTTTTGACATAGGGTGCAGGCAGATTACGGGCCTCACATAGCTGCTGCCAGGCCCCTAATCTGCCATGGGCCCCTATATACCGCCTCCTCATGCTGCTGCCAAGTCTAGAGTCTCTCATGGGTCCCTGTACGGCCTCCATTGCTGCTGTCTCCATCGCCACACTCTGCTGCCATGTGCCACTTTCAGGTCTCTTCACACTGCTGGTGTGTTTAATTTTTTGACATAGGGTGCAGGCAGATTACGGGCCTCACATAGCTGCTGCCAGGCCCCTAATCTGCCATGGGCCCCTATATACCGCCTCCTCATGCTGCTGCCAAGTCCAGAGTCTCTCATGGGTCCCTGTACGGCCTCCCATTGCTGCTGTCTCCATCGCCACACTCTGCTGCCATGTGCCACTTTCAGGTCTCTTCACACTGCTGGTGTGTTAAATTTTTTGACATAGGGTGCTGGCAGATTACGGGCCTCCCATTGCTGCTGCCAGACATGTAATCTGCCATGGGCCCCCGTACCGACTCCTCATGCTGTGACGTTGCAACAAGGTGTAATTCAACCCTACATATGTTAGACCGCCTTTACGAACAGCTAAAGGCCATCACAGATTTCCTGATGTTAAAAGCAGATAAAGGTACTCCCTGTGTAACTTAGATGTCAGCCATTGTCAGCTCATGTGTGACACCTGCGCTTGCTCAGGCCCTTTGAGGAGGCCACGCTATTCGTGAGTCGGCAGGACTATGGGATGAATGAGGTCAAATCGGCCATGGGCCCCCGTACCGCCTGTTCACGCTGATGCTGGTCCCACAGTGTGACCTGGGTCCCTGTACGGCCTCCCATTGCTTCCACTCTGCCATGTACCTCTTTGAAATCTCCTCACACTCCTGCGGTTGTCCATTTTGTCATAGGTTGCTGGCAGATTAGCGGCCTTCCATAGGTGCCAGCCAGGCCCCATATCGACCATGGGCCCCCGTACCTCCTGGTCACGCTGCTGCTGAGCCCACAGTGTGACCTGGGGTCCCTGTACGGCCTCCCATTGCTTCCACTCTGCCATGTGCCACTTTGAAATCTCCTCACACTCCTGCGGTTGTCCATTTTGTCATAGGTTGCTGGCAGATTACAGGCCTTCCATAGGTGCCACCAAGCCCCATATCGGCCATGGGCCCCCGTACCGCCTGGTCACGCTGCTGCTGGGCCCACAGTGTGACCTGGGTCCCTGTACCGCCTCCCATTGCTCCCACTCTGCCATGTGCCACTTTCAGGTCTCCTCACGCTCCTGCTGGTTTCCATTTTGTCATAGGTTGCTGTATGGCCTCCCATTGCTGCTGCCTCCACCACCACACTGTGGCTCCAAACACTGGTTTTGGCCCCGTGACTGGCCAAAGGAGTGAAGTGTGCAGTGATTCTAAGATCGACGGCACTCATCTGCATGTCATACTGACAGACAGTATTATTTCTCTTCCCCAGCAGACTCCAAGGGCATTTAAATTAAAGGTACAGTGTTCTGCACTAATATTAAGTCTCTCTGAAGCCTAGAAAACACCCTTTTTTAAGTTAAATTCACAGCGAATTTATTCGACTCGAATCGAATATTGTCCACGAATTCGCCGAATCAGTCGAATCGAATTTTTCATTTCTTCGCTCATCTCTAATTATATTAAACCTACATGGCTTACATCCAGAATTAAAACTCTATAAATAATAGGGAAAAGAACATTAAAAAAATAAAATAAAAACACTATCATCACGTAGCCTCCCTGGCGGTATTCCCAAGTGTAGCTCGGGGTAAAGTTTCAGTACCACAAGTGGTAACCCCCAATCACACTCGGGCTTACCATGCGGCGCTGCTCCGGAATCTTTTCTTCACTTACGTTGTCCTGTGCTCCCGCGATGTCCCTCCTGCAGTGTCCTCCAGCGGATGCTGGCATCTGTCATATGGGTTCCATCCCCTGCGAGCGTTGGGACGTATGGGGACGGAACGGCGGGAAATTTGAAAATGACAAAAAGTGACATTGACCCTAAATTTACTAAAATAACATAAAACATTACTGTATCAAACCATTTCACATACATTTTGTCCGAGTGCTTTGTCCTGTGCCTTGCCTGCATTTGTACTGTTCTTTCTGCTGGAAACTGAGAAATGTCCATGGCGTTCAAAAAGCATCCCTTTAGGTCAAAAGCGGTTTTAGACCAGCTAGAGAACAGCGATAGTAAATTAGAACTACTTGCAGAATTGAGTGATGATTCGTGGGGAAATTCGTCATCAGACACTGAAAACGATTTTGCAACTTTGCTCAGTGATGTGCGAACTTGGCGCTATATTTCAAATTTCAGTGTTTTTGGTGTGATTATATTATTGAATTAAAATTTATTATTATTATAATGTTATTTTTTTTTTATGATTATTAAATTATAATTTCATTTCATGTTTCAAATTTTAACATACCCGGGATGTTTACTAGGCTCTTGTTCGGACAGATTTCAGTGAGTTATTCCTAAAAATTACAGGCCTACAATAAAAAAAATACATATTTCCATGCAAAAAAATGTACCGCTTTGAGCGCAGAAATATGTACATAGACCACTAGGAAGGTTAAAAGTTACAAAGGACACAAAAGAATATATAAAAAGGAAATCAAAGCTTCAAAAATTCAAAATGAATAACCGTTTGCAAAAGAGAGTAGGACAAGGCCCCCATAATTCTTCAGATATATGCATAGTAAAAAGGTCAGGTCCAAACAGTAGGCCCTTTGCAAGATAACTTTGAGTTGGTGACTAGAGACAAAGAAAAGGCAAATGTATTAAAACTTTTTTGCTGTATGTATACAAAGGAAAATGTGGGAGCCCAAGCCCTTAAAGTGGTTGTAAAGCCTTAGATAAACCTACTGAAGTAACTATCCTCAGGTGATACACAGAGATTAAACAAAGCCTCCTACATACATTGTACCTGTTTATCAGTAGCATTTTTTCTTCTCCATTAGTTCAAAGTCCAGAATTTACACAACTTGTTTGAGCTTCTATGGGCAGGGGGGCAGGTATCTGATGTCACACACTGAACAGCTCAGAGAGGAAAGATCTGTGTAACCTAAGAGCTGATTGGAGGGAAAGAAAACACACCCCCTCTGTAACGGAACCAACCCAGACTGCGCTTGAGTATTTCCGTTAGAATACTGCTTCCCCGTCCGAACACATACAACAGACACCACAGCCGACCACACAAGACTAGACGACACCAGTCTATCTGAACATGGAACTCTTTATTTTAAACTCAAACGGGCTTTCTATACAATACACACTGAGACTGATCACATGATCATATGCAAACGCAGCTATATACAGAAATAGGACTTAACACTCTAAACCAGTAAGTCAATTAGGTTAGCTAGCTGGGTTATCTAAACAAAAGGTGAATGGGAATTCACACCTAGACAATGGTTTGTTGAATTAGGATCTCACTACAGAGCAGACGGCCTGTTTCCCACACTGGAGTAGAGGAGAGTCAGCGTGATCAGCTCTTTCAATTCACATGTCTAGTTTAGAATCAACAACCAGGAATAGTCTTCATGTGGCTGATAAATATTACTTTCCCATCTGAAGTAATTCCAACCGCATTCTCAGCGTTCCATTAGTCACCCTGTGCCCCTAAGAGACACAGGGTGACTTTTGCACATAAGAGGGATAGGGTGAGCTTAGGACAGGGGTCTCCTAAACCTCTGCAAAGTAAGTGGGTTCGTGAGCCCCCACCAAAGTGACTCCCGTCCATGGATGGACCTACTGACACTCATGGGCCCCCAGGCAATAGGGGATCATGGGGGCCCCTGTGTCCTTGCCCAAACTCGCCCTCCCACCAGCATACAGGAGAACACGCATAACTGAGACTATCAAATGCGGCAGGCTGTGTGCTGGGAGTCCCCCCTCCCCCTTCTATTCTCTTGGATGGCAGGAGTGATCAGTATAGAAGAATATGCTTCATTTTTTGCCTTCGAACAGTTGTTCAGGAAAATGCATTCATGGTGCAGGTTATTTGCCTGGGTTGCATCACACTAACTCCTGTAGGAATGTTTTTCACACTAACCTTTTAGAGATGATCAAAAAAAAGTTTTTAAAAATGTAATTTTCATTTACTTATTTTGTACAATAATTTGTTTTGCCTTAACTGTTTGAGAATGTAACAAGAACCATCAGTAGCTCAGTATGGCCTTTGGTCACACGCAGTGCCCCTTGGTTTTGCTCACATTGACTCCCTCAGTACTCACAGCACACTTCCATAAGCACTCACAGTACCCACTCAAATATATTCACAGTGCCTCTCACTGGTAATACTCACTAGTGCTCTTTAGTACTCTCAGTACTACATTGACTATTCTCAGTACTCACAATACAATATCTATACGGTCTTATAGACAACTATATTATTATTATTACAGTATTTATATAGCGCCCAAAGGTTATGCTCAGCGTGTACAGTAGCAAGGGGACATAACATGAGCACAAGACAGTAAAACAATACACTACACGAGGGGTTCGAGGGCCCTGCTCTTTCGAGCTTACAATTAGGAGGGAGGGGGATAGGTGGCACAGGAGGAGGATGGCTAGGTAGGGGGATGGAGTGGTGTAAGGGTGGAGTGGAGAGGAAGTTTGTTAGTTAGGTGATTTGGGTCGGGTGTTAGGTGAGGTTGGGGGTAGGCTTCCTGAAGAGGAGGGTTTTGGGTGCGCCTGAGGTGGGAGGGTAGGTGAAATTCTGATGGATTTGGGGTAGGGAGTTCCAGAGGATGGGGGAAGTCCTAGAGAAGTCCTGCAATCGGGCGTGGGGAGGAGGAGACCAGGGAGCTAGAGAGCAGGATGGTCCTGTGAGGAGCGGAGGGCATGGGTAGGGTAGTATGATGAGTATCAGGTCAGTTATGTAGTTTGGGGTGGCATTGTGAATGGCCTTGTAGGTCAGGGTTAGCAGCTTGAACTTGATGCGTTGGGCAATCGGGAGCCAATGAAGGGTTTGGGATCCCACCAGGGGACTTTGACGTGTGGGGTGGGAGAGATGGTAGCATTGTTTGTAGTGATGGAGATGATGGGGGGGGGGGGGGGGGACAGGGTGAGGGGAAGACCAGGAGCTTGGTTTTGGATTTAGGTTAAGTTTGAGGAAATGGAGCGACATACAGTCTGATATGTCGTTTTTAGGAGGTGGGCGATGCGGGCAGAGAGTGAGGGGTTGAGCGTGTGGGGGTGGAGAGGTAAATTTGGGTGTTGACGGCTTGGGAGGTGGTACAATTGAAGCCATGGGAGTGAATAAGTTTGCCCATTGGGAGGAAGGGTAATAGATGGAGAAGAGGAGGGGCCCGAGGAAAGAGCTTGGGGGGGGGACCCCGACAGGGAGGGGGAGGTTGGCAGTGTTGTAAGGTGACGCCTGAAGGAGCAGTTTGGGCAAAGGTAGGAGGCGAACCAGGAGAGAGCAGCGTCCTTGATGCCAAGGTGAGTTCAAGTTTAGGCAAGGAGGAGAGGGTGTCAACAGTGTCGAAGGCCACGCGGGTGAGGGTCGAGAAGCTGGAGGATAGAATAGTGGCCATTGGCTTTGGCAGTTAGAAGGTCATTGGTGTTTGATTTTAAGTGGTAGGGCGGTTTCGGTGGAGTGCTGGGGGCGGGAAGCCAGACTGTAGGGGGGTCAAGGAGGTTTTATCAGTGAGGGTGGGTGCTTAGGCGATTGTAGACCAGGTGCTCAAGGAGAGCTTGGAAGTGAAGGGCAACAAGGAGGATGGGTCTAAGGTTGTTAAGGTTAGTGGGGTCAAGGGAGGGTTTTTTGAGCTTATGGGGGTGATATGTGCGTTGCTTTAGAGGGGAGGGAAAAGGTGCCTGTGGAGAGGGATAGATTGATGATGTGGGTGACGGGAGCGAAATGGATGGAGGGGGGGGGTGTGACTGGAGTTGCTGTGAGGGGATTAGGGTTCCAGGGGGCAGGTGGTGAGGCGCGGACTTCAGGTGAAGCACCGTAGAGAACTCCTCAGAGGGTAGTTGGGTGTAGAAGCGGAGTGTTGGGGGGGGTGAGGGTGTGCGGGGCATTGGGTATATTGTGGGGGGGTAGTGCGGCTATGAGGGCGGGGGAGGTCGGGGGAGGGGAGGGTTGAGGGGTTGGAGGAGGGACAGGAGGCCTGGGTGGAAAGGTGGATTAGTGAGTTGACAATGTCTTTACAGGATTGCATCAATCTTGTTCTGGAATGTGAGTGGCAATCTCGTGGGCGGTAAGTGGGGTGGGGTGGGGGGGGGAGAGCAGGGATTTGATAAGTGGAGAAGAGACGACGAGGACAGGTGGAGAGAGGGTGTGGATAAGGGTTATGAATAGGTTTGCTTTGGTGGCGTGGAGGGAGGTGGTGTAGGCGAGGTAGGCGGCTTTATAGAGGGAGAACGCGGGAGGGGATCTGGTTTTGCGCAATAAGCGCTCCAGCGCGCGACTGCAGTCATTTGAGCATTTTTTGTACGTCGGTCGTTTTTGCCAGGGTTGAAGCGGGGTCGGGGTCTAATGCTACGTGTGGTTAGGGGTGCCAGGGAGTCCGAGGGTTGCTGTATCTCATTGCTCAGATTATATTTAATACAATTCTATACAGTGCAACCCTCATATTACATGATATCCTATGCTTTGTATCTGTGATTAACAACCTGTACCTGTTTATTCACTGTGATGGGCAACCACAGTGATTACAAAATGTAAACAGTAACAGAAAAGTTAGACCAAAGTTGGACTTTTACACACATTTCTCATAAGAATGTATTATAAAATAATTTATATTTGTATCAACATGATTAAAAGACACTTATGGTAAAGCGGAGCATGGTATCCAGTCAGCTTCTACATTCAGCTTGGTTCAATTTAAGCTAAATATTAGCAAGCTGATTGGTTTTTATTCAGAGCTGCACCAGATTTTGCACTCTCCAGTTTTAGAAAATCAACCCAATGTAACAGTCAATGACTGTCAGTGTTATATTTGATCACCCAAACTGTACACAATATGATAATTATTCCAAAATTTCCACATAAGATCTGTAAAGTGATGCCATTGTAACATGTACTCTTTTTTCACCATGGTTTGTGTAAATATTTCACTAATTTACAGGAAAGCTCAAGAGTTGAGAAATACATCAGCTGCCAGTAAGGACATGTTGCCAATGTTTAAAGCAGAATTTAACCTATGCCCATGATAATCATTCCCAGTAATTCACTTTGATGCTTGCTTATCCAGAAAAAATACACCTAAGCCCAGTGAGTCCTGCTTTGTCCTTTTCTCCACCACCACTGAACACACCATCCCATGCCACCAGTTTTGTTTTTTTTTTCTTGGTCAGGAGAGCCAGCAGTCTCTTCCCTGTTTCTGTAGCCAGGCCCTTTCTGTATCTCCAGTTATCCCTCCCTCTAGTGCTATGGGGGAAGCAGATGTCTCAAAGGATGTGTGATGTCAATGCCAGGAGTTATTATTGCAGTTAATGGGGTTGATTTACTAAAGGCAAATTGAGCTGTTTCACTTTGCAAGTGATTTTGACCCCAGACATTAGTGAATGTGGTAAACCTCTGTTCACTTCCTTTATCCTATCATGTGCAAGCAAGCCATAGGGACTAAGGCAGCAGCCAAGGGACTTCTACTCTTTCCATGAAGACTCTGCTTTGAAGCATGTTGTACAATAAGTCTTTAGCAAAAAAGTCAAAAATAGTCTCACTTTTCTGTTGCTTCCTCACAAATAGACATGTGCACAATGAAAAGATCTGTTTCGTTTCAGATCAATTTAAAGTTACTAATTTAATTTCATTCGGCATTCGTACAAAAATTAATTTAGTTTATTTGTTTCAACTAGATTTTTACCAATGGATTTGAAGTATTCTAATCAAAATTAGAATCGAAAATATCAAAACTGATCCAAAAATTCATTGTGAAGAATAGCTGGTTGTATTCTATTCGAAATTTGAATTTCAGAAGATGGCTATTTATTCGTTCTATTTTATTTGAAGTTTGAATTTTGGAAGACTGCTATGTTGTTTTTGTTTTTTTTTTATCCTATTCCTATTTTATTTTATTATTTTATTTTCTATTCTTTTTCTGTTCTATTCTATTTGATTATATTCTTTTTTATTCTATTCCTTTCTATTCTATGCTGTTTTATTCAATTCTAATATATTCTACTGTATTTTTTAAATTCTATTCTATTTTATTTTTCTATTCTATTAAATTTTCTGTTATATTCTATTCCCTTATTATTTCATTCTATTCTTTTATTTTCTATTCTGTTTTAGTCTATTCAATTCTTTTCTAAGTCTTGAATTTTGAAAGGTGGCTATATTCTGTCTATTGTATCCTATTCTAATCGAAATTTGAATGTGAATATTATTCTTTTTATTTTACATTCTATTCTATTTTGTTTCTATTCTCTTTTCTTTTTGTATGTTATTCTTTATTTCAATTCTATTCTGTTTTATTCTATTCTTTTCTATTTCATTCTATTTTTATTCTATGTATTTTGAGTACTGTCCGTGATACTTTTTTTTTATTTGCACTAACATACAATTTTGAGGACAAGCTTTCGGGGAATGTGCCCTTCAAGGTCTAAGCAGTGCTACTCACAAAGTTAGCAGAATGTTAGAAGAGATGAAAGAAAAAAAATAAAAAAGGAGGCTAGAGATAAGATGCAGTCAAAGCAAGGGGGGAGGGGGATACTACACTCACACAGAGGAAGTCAAGCTACAGCTAATAGTCATAAAAATGTTGGATAATGATTGAGGAATCCCATGTCCAAATTAAGGCCCTTATTCTTGTGTCAATTAGAACTATCATTCTTAGTTTTTTTGAGAACTATCATTCTTAGGCGGTTATATTCCTCTATTTTATTCTATTTGAAATTCAAATTTAGAAATTCTAATTTTGAAAAGATGGCTATATTCTTTCTATTATCTTTTGTTCTACTCCTTTTTATATTTTTTTTTTTAAATTTTTTTATTTTCTATTATACGAACGGTACTATTTTTTTTCTATTTTTTTTTTCTTTTCTTATCTTTTCAAAAATTGAATGTTTGGAAGAGGCTATGTTCTAACACTAGTACACAACAAGCCACACGCTGAAGGAAAATTCAGCAATATGATTTTACATTTTGAATTTGTTTTCAAATTCCTTTTTTTTGAATTTGTTTCGAATTCAGATAATTTCGTTATTTAGGACGAAATTTAATGAATTATTTCAGATTTAATTAAATTCATTACTATTGTAATGGAAATTCAGATACATCCAAATCTCCGAATAACAGAATTTTCTTCTGAAATTTTGATTCGGAATGAAATGAACTGCACATGTCTACTCGAAAAGAAATGCATTGCCTTAACTTTTACACAGGGGTTACAGCCCAATACAGGTTCTCTAAGAGGGATTAGCAATAGCCAAGGGGCCTGTACTGAGCTTTCCCTACACTTTTCTCTCTCCGTCACTTAAGCGGATTCCTGTCCCTGACCATACACTTTTCAAAAGCACGCCAAAGTGATGTGGGCTTCTTATTTAAGAGGTTCCTTCAACCAAAATGGCCACTGAAGTGTTTTGAGAGTTCAGTGTCCAATCAGACCGCTTATCTTAAGACACTGTATGGAAACCCTAGGTGTTTCAATTCCCTCATGCCTTCCTCTTCCTGTAATAATGACCACAGAAGCCACTTACAAGCAAAAAAGATAACTGCGCCTGCCTACCCCCTTAACTGGTGTGAGCGTTATGGTTGGATGCAGGATAAATGGTGTTACTGTTGTTTTTTCCTGTCAAGTCCATGTTCATTTCTTGGACTTGGAACATGGAATATTGATAGATGGTGGTTATTCTTGACATGTTTGACACTTACAGTATATAAAAAGTCTTCCTTAGTGCACTCTACATTAATTGCATCCTTAACCCCTTCACGCCTAAGGGTAAAACAAATCTTAATGCCTAAGCACAATTTTGCAACGGTTGACTTGTGTTAGTAAGAACATCCATATCATCACAACTACTTTGTACATACAGGTGAATTATACCTTGTTTTTTTTAGGACGAAATTGGGTCTTTCATTTGATGGTAAATGGTAATGGATATTCTCCTTTTTTTTTTTTTTTTTTTTTTTTTATTACCAAATGAAAACTGGTAATAGTAAAAAAAATCATTTTTTTTTTAATTTAGCTGTGTGTTTCTTGTTATACTATAACCTTACCACTAAGAAACAACCCAAAATAAAGTTTCCAGCTCTTGGCAATCACAGCGATGCCATATATGTGTATGATAGTTGTTGTTTGTACCCAATAGTACAGCCCAGAAACATTTTGGTTTTTTGCTTACCTAAACACACTGACACTAATACCAATTTAAAAAAAAAAAACCTGACTTTTGACCTGGCCTTGACCCAAACACTTTCCCTGGCCACTGAACTAGATCAAACCTTGATCTAGGTATTTTTTCTTTATTTTTTATTTTAGTTTTTAATAATTTTTTTTTTTTTCACACAATTTTTTTTCTCTCTATGCCAGGAGTTGGAGAGATACATATTGTATCTCTCGTCCTTCATCATAGAGAGATCAGGATGACTGATCATCTGTGATAGTCAATCATTAAGAACGGGGAACTGGGCTTTCTGTGACAAACCCAAGAGTCTTTTGTGCTGGGAGTGGGGCTGGTGCGGGCACATCTGTTGAAACTATTGATCACATTTCTGTCTTCCACCAGAAACTGAGCTAAACTCTGTTAATTGATCATGTTTTTGCCTTGATGCCTCCTTAATCTGATTCTTTTTGACCATGTCACTAGTAGTAGGATTCAAGATAACACAGAGGTCTCACATATGTGAGGGGCTCTAGAGTAGGTTTTTCCAAA
This sequence comes from Staurois parvus, assembly GCA_951230385.1. NCBI lineage: Eukaryota > Metazoa > Chordata > Amphibia > Anura > Ranidae > Staurois > Staurois parvus. Next base: position 82,110 of record CATNWA010019701.1, read on the forward strand.
GTGGACCAAAATTCAAGTTTTTGGTTTTCTTATGGTTTTGGGAATTCCCAGATCTCGGGTCTGGAGACCAGAGGCTTCATAGATATTTGGGGCAGAAAGAAAGCCTCCTAAACCTCTGCCACATCTTACCTGACCGAATGGCCACTAGGCCTGATTTTCCTGCTGCTTATCTCACCCTGGCCTGTTAATTGAGCTTGTATTGCCTGCAGCCTAAAATGACCATTTGTATAACAGACCCGACCCGGGCGCGACCCTAGCAATTCCACTGTTCAGGTGCTTCCAAAAGGCGGAAATCTAAATCCCCGGGGGCACTTATTCACCGGGGGCTCATGATGGTGGGGAAAGGACTTTTGGGGGCTCCCAGACCAGGTCGCGAATTTCTGGGCACACCCACAAAAGATAGAGGGGATCCCCCCGAGGGCTCCCACAGAGTAAGTGGGCCCGATGTGAGGGGTCGGGCGATCCCGGGCGGGGTGGATGGGTGAGCAGGGTGCAGGGTCAAACAAGCCGGGTCGGGGGCCGGGGGTTTTGCGAGGTTCCCAAAAAAGCAGGGGAGGAATAGTCGGGTCACACGCCAGGGGCAAACAACAGGGAGATCAGAAAAAAACGGGGGATCCCGGAAAAGGGGGTTAGGGGAA
>CATNWA010019702.1:0-93013 GCA_951230385.1 Staurois parvus
ACAGCGCTGAGCGAACTATTGGCGCTTTATAAATACTTTTAAAATAATAATAAAAAAGTTGTGAAATCGCAAAAAAAATGCGAAAAAAAAGTTTCCCAAAACCATTTAAAGAAATTGTTAAGGGCCATGAATTCACATTCATTCTTGCGTTTTAAAGGTGAAATTTTTAAATTTCCCCAAATCGCACCTAAAATGCAATTTTTATGCCCCGGGCACAAATTTAAATTTTTTTAATAGCAGGTCCATGTAATCAGAGCTGTTTTTCAAAAAAAACCGTGGGGGGTTTCAAAAAATTTTTTTTTTAAATATAATTATAAGTATAAAAAAAATAAAAGGGGGGAAAATTTAAAAAGGGGATTTTTAAATTTTTTGAATGTATTAAAGATTGGAAATCCACCGAAATTTATAATTAAAAGTAAAAAAAAATAAAATTTCCCATTTACAAAAAATAACTGCGATTGTGTAAACCTTGGAAAGTTCCCCCTTTTTTAAAAGCCTTTTTTTTGTTTTTCTGAAGTATTAATTGTGTTTTTTTTGCAAAAGTTTTTTTATGGCATTCTTAAAACAGAGAAAGCCAAAGTGGCCTAGGGTTTTTAAAGTGGGGGTCAAAATTTACGGTTCTCGCTGCGTTAGCCCAGGGGAGTGTGTACTGTACTGCTAGCAGCGAATGATGGTCTTTAGAGAAATTTTTTTTTGTTTCGGGAAATTTTTAAGTGTGGACCCTGTTAGTCATTGGTCAGTGGAAGTGGTACTATAGAAATTAAAATGAACCGACAAAAGGTTTCAGACTTTTTTTCCGATATCCAACGGGGAAAAGTTGATGGAAGCAAATGATAAAGCACCCCCAAAGTTGTTCTTTGTATCTGTTTACCAGGGGGGTAAGTCATGGCCATTGATGTTTAGGTATGCCAAATGGAGTCCAGCCCGTTTTAAAAATGTTTTCGGGTCAGCGTTGTCATTTGGAATAGGAATTCCTTTAAATTATGTTTTAGTTTTTTTCCCTTGCAAACTGTGCAGGGTGTTATTTAGCAATGCCTCTTGAGGTTTTTCCCCCTCTTCCTGACCGGGCTTTTTTTTTTTTACGTGGGGCACTGCATTCTTTTAAACTAAAATTGTGCGGTATGCAGCGTACCCCAAAAATTAAATTTATGTCCTTTTTCCCAAAATGGGCTTTTTTTGATGGTATTTGACGCCTTGGTTTTTTTTTTTTGACCTCCATTATGAATTTATCCCTTTTGATCATATCCCCCCTTTGTTTTTTATACCTGTTGTCTACCCCCCCTTTGTATTTACTGGATATCGTCCCCCCTTATGTATTTACATGGAGATCTACCCCCCCTTTTGTTTTATACATGAAGGATATACCCCCTTATGATTTTACATGGACATATATCCCCATTTGTATTATCAGGGAGATCTCCCCTTATTATTATCCATGGAGTTCTATCCCCCCTTAGTAATAATGGGAGTTCATATCCCCCCTTATGTAATTTTACATGGAGTATATCCCTTATGTCTTATACATGGAGATCATTATCACCTTTATTGTATTATACATGGGGATCATATCCCCCCCCCACCCTTATGTATTATACATGGAGATATCCCCTATCCCCCCTTATGTATTATACATGGAGATCATATCCTACCTTATGTATTATACATGGAGGAATCTCATATCCCCCTTAATGAATTAATACATGAGAGATTATATCCCCCCTTATGTAATTATACATGAGAGATATTCGCGCTGAGCTCCTTATGTTTATCTACATGTATTGGCATCATATCCCCTTTCTGTATTTATACATGGAGCTCATATTCCCCTCATATGTTGGTGCCAAAATGGAGACTGATATTCCCCCTTATGTACTTTATAATGGAGATTTATATCCGGGGGAGGGGGGGATGGCCCTTATGTAGCTTATTATACCATTGGAACCCCAGATCATACTCCCCCCATATGATTATACATGGAGACTCATAATCCCCCCATATTCTTATATGGAGTATGATTGCCTTTGCATTTACTTATTTTTTGCACCTCACTAATCCTTATTGTATCTGAATACATGTTATAACTTCATAATAATGCCATCTTATTATTATATACATGGATTATCAGATCCCGCATTGAGTTATACATTGGAGATCATAAGGACCTTATGTCTTTAACATGGCAAGCTCAAATCCCCTTATGTATTATGACATGGACGTATCATATCCTCAGACCCTATATGTATTATATGAGGAGATTATATCCCTGATTTTTTACATGGAGATTTTTCCAAGCCTTATTGTATTATACATGGAGTTCATATAGCCCTTATGTATTATTCTATGGTGATCATATCCCCCTTAATGTCTTATAAATGGAGATATATCCTCCACCCCTTGTATTATACCATGGACTGTCATTACCCCTTATTTATTTACATGGTGATTCATTATCAGCACTCCTTATTGTCTTAGACATGAAGAGATCATATTTTATTTGACAACTTCTGTCTTTACATGGAGATCATTTCCATGCTGTCTGTTGCTGTTCTCCATGGTTGATTATCCCCTTTAGTATTAATTGTGTGATACTCATTATGTTCTGTATATGTAAACTCTCCAGTAATTTCCCTTATGTATTGGTTGATGTTGAGGTGCATTACACCCCATTAGGTGTATTATACATTGGAGATTTGGTGATCCCACCTTGATTTGAAATTATTTGCAACCATTGGCCTTACGCGCAATTCCTCACAGTTGGGGTACGTGTTGCAGTCATTAAATGGTAGCTCACGTAAAAATTAGAAACCTTATGGCTGTGATCATGGAGTCGCATAAATGCTCTTTAATGTGGTGTCCCGGATGGTGATGCCATACGGTCCAGGTGATTTAGAGTCATTATGGCATGGAGCTAAATATTTCTGGCAATCATATTAATGTGATTACCGGATGGGATTCATCTGGAGCCTTGTGATTTCAGTACCATGGGTCACCTGGACTGAAGAGCTGAGACTGCAGCTTTGTATACACCTGGCATGTCTCGATGATGGGATTTATATTTTTGCACCTTCTATTGTACTTTCTCCCAGTTACCCCAAATGGGCTTTATCGTGAATTTGTGCCCGGGGGGGGAGGGCGTTCATGCTCAGATGGGACACTTTAATAATTTAGATATTGGGAGCTATATCTTGATAGAATTTTTTGATACGGGGAGGTCTGGTGCATGCCCTATGGGTTAGGATGGTAGGTTGTCCCGTTCGGGGGTTTCACATTGGCGCCATGATGTCTTTGCTTGCCTTTTTGCATATTGACCTAGCGTTCTAGCAGGGTAAAAGCTAAAGGGATGGGGTTATGGATCCACTGAATGGGGGAAAGGAGGGAGAGTAAAATGTAGAAAGAGAGGGATCAGGAGGGAGTCACTTTGAGGTGGGGGAGAGGGGGGCTGGGATGAGATGGGGTGTGGGCAGTGCAGTGGGAAGTGTGGGGTGGGGGGGGGGGACATCTTGGGATTTGCAGGGGCATAAGGGGGGTTTTTGTTTGGGGCGAAATTGTGGAGGTTTTAAGTGGTGTTGAGCAGTTAAGCAGTTGGGGATTTGTTCACAATTGGTTTTGGTGGGGGAAGGGAAGGGAAGTTGGCTAGGCGGGCGGGGGTGCGATACATGGTTTTGGAAGGTGGAGGGATGCTCAGGTGTAAGTGGGTTGGGTGGTGAGGGTGACCTCTGTCGCAGGTGTGGATATTTGGACAGTTTCTGCCACTAGAGTTGAAAGAACTGGAGTTACTCATATAGGGTGGAGTGAGAAAACTTGCTAGGTTGTGACTGTAATGGTGGAAGGCAAGCTAAGACTTCGTAGCGGTCAGAATTGGGCGGCGGTTCAGTACTGTTGTCAGGGGAGTGTCTTTGTAATGTGGGGTTAAAGACCATTGATAGGATCCTTTCATTTGGCATTTCTTTACAATGGGGAAACATTGTTGCGGCGGAAGCGGTGCGTTGGGGTTGGTTTAAGTCGACGTTGGGGCGGAGGCGGCCTCGGGATATGGTGATGGCCTTTTGAACTTGGACAGGTGGGTCATATTTCATGTTGTGTTCAAAACGTGCGATGAAGGAGAAACTACCCATGGGGGGGTGTGTGTGTGTTGTGGGTCGATGTCAATAGTTAATGTCCCAGGTGTGGGAATTGGAGTCTGGGAGTAGAGCAGCTGAGTGGGCGGGGGGGGAGGATTGGTAGGCTCTCTTGTACAACCGGTGAGTAGTGGTTGCAAAGTGGGGGCGGGGGTGTGGGGTATGGCTTGCTGTGTACATCTAGATGGGGCTCTATACAGGGGTGGGTGAGATGTTTCACATTGGTGCTGCCCCAGGTGTAGGATTTCTTATTTGGTGACATTCGTAGGGCATATGCTATGCAGGGGTTCTGAGATTGAGGTCAGTGGGGGGGCAGTATATACTGCGGTCCTTCAGGCTTTAGGAGGGCCGGATAGGGCCAGTGTAGGTTAAAAAATATGGTTGGCCCCAGCATCGGTGAGAAAATATGGAGACATGGGTCGAGGTTGTGGTGTCAGAAGGGGTCAGGAGTTAGTGCGCCACGTTGGGTAATTAGTGGGGTTGGGATAGTGCCCAATCTTGGTTTCACAGGAAGAAGGGGGCCCATTGTTTGTCTGATAGTTGAAGGAATAGTGCCCCAAGGGTAGCAAAGTCACACCGGCCTTCAGGAGCCAGCATGTTTGGAGACTGTGTACTATGAAGATTTAAATACATTTTTCTTTCATTTGAAAAACGTATTTTGTACACCTAAATTTACAATTTAATATATACTTGTATATATACAGTTGTATGTTGTGTTTGTAGTATGTCTAAAAAAAAGCATATGTTTTATTTGGGGCATCACAATATTACCATGCTCTCTTTTTTTGCCCCTTTCATGACCTACCTTAGGGGTACGGAAGGTACAGCTAAAGGGGTGCGGGTTATGATTTCTTTATTATAAGCCTAAGCAAAAAATCCCTGTGTCATTAGATACCTTCAGGGCCAGGGACATGGGGTGGTACGGGGGGGGTGGCTGCCCTGGCACATGGTATCATGTGAGGTGGGGCACCACATTGGGGAGTTCCTACCTACAAGCTAAGCTACAGGAGTTAGTGATTGGCAGTGTAACAAACCATTTTGCTGGGGCAGAGTATTTGAGCTAGGATTGGGGGGGGGAGGAGCAAAGGATTTGTGCCAGGTGGGGGGTTTGGGGCGGATAGTGCAAGAATGGGGGATTGAGGGGGAGAGGATTTTTGTGGGAGGAGGTATTTAAGGGGGGGGGGGGGGGGAGGGGCAGTGGTGTAAAATTGTTTTAGGAGATAAATATGGGGTGGTAGGGGGAATTTTTTTATTGGGAGGTGATTTTATTTGGATATACTAGGAGGGGTGATTTGGGGGGATTTGTGCTGGGAGGGGGGATTTGAAAGGGGAAAGAGGATTTATGCCCAGAAGGGAAAATTTGAAGAGAAGAAGATTTGTGCTGCTGAAGGGGGGATTTAAAGGAGGGAGAGGAATTTGAGCTGGGAAAGGGGATGGTGGGTCAAAGCTGTGGGCAGGGGTTGGGAATTTCAGAGGGGGAGGGGGGGAAATTTGTGGATTTGTAGAGGAAGGGGGGATTTTGTTTGGGGAGAATTTGGGCTTGCAAAGGGAATTTATGCTTAGAGAGGGAACATGGATATTAGTGTGTTCACAATGTTTTTTGGGGGAGGGAGGGAAGCTTTGCTGACATATCATGCTCATACGGGGGAGGTGGGGGCGCCGTTTTCCATCTTCGCCCTGGGTGCTAGATGACCTTGTCGCAGCACTAGGATACTTTTATTAAGAATAGAAGAAGAAAGGACAAATGAATAATGGCTTCTATTGGAAACTTGCTTGGTTTGACTGACGGATATAAGAACGAAGCTAAGATCTTCAAAATGTGCATTTATCATACTGAATGTCAAAGTGTCATCTCCAGTCTTAAAGTCAATCCGGATTTTGTTTGGATTTCTTACAATGAAACATTGTTTTGCAATTAGTTTCTTTTTAATACAATGGAAAGAATCCAAACTGTCATGGTGGTGGCCCTCATATTGTAGAAGGTGGTCATCTTTCATGTCACGGAAATCGTGCAACAAGGAGAAACTTACCCATAGCAGATTGAACCAGTCCTCTTCGGCAAAGTTCTTTTTTGTCGGAAAGGGAATCTGACAGCCCCGGAGGATGTAATGACAGTCGTGTCCTACATGAAAAGTGGGGGGCTTAGCTTATGTACAAATCTACTAGTATGGTTGCAAAGTCAAAAATGAGTTTTTGGTCAACATTGTAACTAACTTGCTCTATACGTTCTTGTGTATGGGTACCACATTGGTGCTGCCCTTTTCAGTAAATTTCTTATTTTTCTTATTTCTTATCTGACATATGCTATAACAGGGGTCTCCAAACTTTTCAAGCAAAGGGTCAGTATACTGTCCTTCAGACTTTAGGAGGGCCGGATTAGGGCCAGTGAGGATAGAAAATGTATTGGCCCCAGCATCAGTGAGAATAAACACGGCCTCAAGGTTGTTGTTCAGTAGGGGCAGGAGTAGTGCACCACCATTGGTATTAGTGGGATGAATAGTGCCCAATCTTTGGTTTCACAGGAAGAAGTACTGGCCCATAGTTGGTCTCAGTTGAAGGAATAGTGCCCCAAGGGTAGCAAAGGCCCACATCCACCCCTCAGTCCGCAGTTTGGAGACCCCTGTGCTATAACATAAATACATTTTTCTTTCAGTTTGAAAAACGTTGTATTTTATACAGCTAAATTTACAATTTAATATATACTGTATATATACAGTGTATGTTGTGTTTGTAGTATGTCTAAAAAAAAGCATATGTTTTATTAGGGCATCACAATATTACCATGCTCTCTTTTTTTGCCCTTTCATGACCTACCTTACAGGGTACAGCTAAAGGGGTGCGGGTTATGATTTCTTTATTATAAGCCTAAGCAAAAATCCCCGTGTCATTAGATACCTTAAGGGCCGGGACAAGGGGGTGGACGGGAGGGTGGCTGCCCTGGGCACAGTGGTATCATGTGAGGTTGGGGGAGGGGGGCACTGCATGGGGAGTTCCTACCTATAAGCTGACAGGAGTAGTGATTGGCAGTGTAACAAACACTTGTGCTGGGGAAGAGTATTTGAGCTAGGAGGGGGGGAGGAGCAAAGGATTTGTGCCAGGTGGGGGGTTTGGGGGGATATGTGCAAGAATGGGGGATTGAGGGAGAGAGGATTTTTGCTGGGAGGAGGTATTTAAAGGGGGGGGGAGCAGCAGTGCTGTAAATTGTTTTTTTAGGAGGAAAAATATGGGGTGGTAGGGGGAATTTTTTTATTGGGAGGTGATTTTGGTTGGATATACTAGGAGGGGTGATTTTGGGGGATTTGTGCTGGGAGGGGGGATTTGGAAGGGGAAAGAGGATTTATGCCCTGAAGGGAAATTTGAAGAGAAGAAGATTTGTGCTAGAAGGGGGGATTTAAGAGAGGAGAGAATTTGAGCTGGGAGAGGAGATGGTGGGTCAAAGCTGTGGGCAGAGTTGGGAATTTCAGAGGGGGGAGGGGGGAATTTGTGGATTTGTAGAGGAAGAGGGGGGATTTTGTTTGGGGAGAATTTGGGCTTGCAAAGGGAATTTATGCTTAGAGAGTAAACATGGATATTAGTGTTCACAATGTTTTTTGGGGGAGGGAGGGAAGTTTTGCTGACATATCATGTTCAAACATTTTGGGGAGGTGTGGGCGCCATTTGCCATCTTCGCCCTGAGCGCTAGATGACCTTGTCCCAGCACTGGACACCTTTACCAAGACATAGAAGCAGAAAGGACAAAGGATAATGGCTTCTATTGCAAACTTGCTTGGTTTGACTGACTATAAGAACGGAGCTAAGATCTTGAAAATGTGCATTTATTCACACTGTATGTCAAGTGCTATCTTTAGTCTTAAAATCAATCCGGATTTTGTTTGGATTTCTTACAAAAAACATTGTTTTACAATTAGTTCCATTATAATACAGTGGAAAGAATCCAAACTGTCATGGTGGTAGCCCTCATATTGTAGAAGGTGGTCATCTTTCATGTCAGGGAAATCGTGGTCACACTAAACTAGGTAAAGTATTAAATTAGTTAATTTTTTTTTTTCTTCAACAGAAGCAAAATCTTCACTTTTTGACATCAGGTCCACTTTAACCTAAGCAAAAATCAGAATTTTTATAGCATCCGGCTCTAAAATGCATTCACATGACTTTAGATGCTCTATTTTTCAGCCTGGGTGACACAAGTTTTGACACTTCTTGCTAGTGTCTAGTGCATGGGGTGTCAAACTGGTGGCCCTCCAGCTGTTGCAAAACTACAAGTCCCATCATGCCTCTGCCTTTGGGAGTAATGCTTGTAACTGTCAATCTTTCAATGCCTCATGGGTAGTTTGGCAACAGCTGGAGGGCCGGCAGTTTGACACCCGTGGTCTAGTGTATCCTTTTGCATGTTCCTGTGATGGGCGGTCTAATGGAGAAGGCTTCACTGGCTATCTACTTGTTCCAGGTGATGCAACCAGAATCAGGATGACAGCCTGAAAGAGATGCAATTTCCAGGACTGTCACCCTGACTCAGGCTATACTATCTGGAATACACACTGTACATTTATCAGGTAAAGTCTACAAAGTGTAAAATCTTGTCCTGCTTGCTTGTTTGCTGTCAAGAACTCACTAGATAGTAAAGACAGAATGATTGCTTTGGAATCTGTATCTCTATAAACCCAGTGAGTAATGGCAACCTACTTTATATCTAATAAGGTTCAGTAGAACATGCAGGAAATGGATCTGTACTTGTCACTAACAGGAAATGTTGAAATGTATCATTTATAACCATGGCCAGGGCAAGGGGTGGGCAAGAGGGACAGCTGCCCTGGGAGTAGCAGAGCAAGTGGGCAGAGAATGAATGCATGGTGTTGCACCCATTCTACAACATGCATTAGCAGTACCGAGGGGGGTGCAGTTCCAAATCCTTGCCCTGTGTGCTGGAATAACCTCTCCCTGTACAGGTTATAATAGTCTACGAATCGAGGATCCTGAACTGCAGACACCATCTGAAGGTGACAATGTTTTACTGCTGGGGCACTGACTGGTGAACTTTAATGGGGCAGTCCACTCAAATGTTGAATATCATCAGTGGAACTCTTAAGAGACATCAAAAATTATTTGGTGCTGCTTCCATATCCACAAAAATGTACATTCTGGTTCTACTTAGATTGACCCTTTGATATAGTATTTTTGCATTTGTAGATGATGACTTTGTCTAAGTCTTTATATACTTTATTTCTTATTTTGCTATACAGTCTTGCCTTTTTCTTCTATTATATTTGTACATCTCCAGTGGTGTAGATGGAATTATAAGAGGCAGTATAAGGTGAGGTTACATTGAAAGTGGGGGCTGCAAAGAGCAGCCTCAGTCAGATACCCTGAGGAAGTCACGTGATTATCATGACGCAACACGTCGGTACGCAGTGACAGGACTTCCGGTGCGCGGTGATGTCAGTTCCGGCGTGGGGGCCATCTTGGATCACCCAGAACCATGCACATACACCCATGATATGGGTAAAAGCTGGATTGTGCTGTTTTACATGTGAGTGGAATTTTTCTTTGGTTATGTGAATATTAAATTACTGATTTACACTATGGAGGATCTCTGGCAAAAGCAAGTTGGCCCTTGTGGTCATTGTAAGGAGGTGAGGGGGCACTTTGGCTAATTCTGGATTCTTGGTTTGGCACTGGATTTACAGCATGTTGGATTGAGTTTACACATGATTTGTGGAGCACTATTTAATATTATAAGTGCAGAGTATAGAGTTGAAGTGGACATTTATTCTCACTGAGTGTGCTTATGTACACGTGCACTGTGTTTTATGTTCATATATAATTTTTGATTCCCCAAATTGAGTGAATCATCCAAATGTAATTTTTGTAGTGTTTTGCACTTTATTATATTCACTGATTTATTTATTATTATTATACACGGTGTAATGTGTTATGATTATAATTGTGATGTGTATGTTAGTATTTATTTAGTGCTACACCAATTTATTTATTAGTATATTATTTACACTGGAGCTCTCAAGACCCTTCTTTTTGCTACTTTTTTGTAAATATTGTGTTTGCCTTAATAAAAAAATATACTTTTTTTAAGAAGACATACTACAAACACACACTGTGTATATATACAATATATATTAAATTGTAAATTTAGCTGTACAGAATACAACGTTTTTCAAACTGAAAGAAAAATGTATTTATCTTATAGCATATGGGTCTCCAAACTGTAGCCCAAGGGCCAGATGTGCCCCTTTGCTACCCCCCTTGGGGCACTATTCCTCCAACTGGGACCAACAATGGGGCAGTAATTCTTCCCATGAAACCAATGATGGTGTACTCTTCTTCCCACTAATACCAATGGTGGGGCACTACTCCTGCCCCTACTGAACAACAACCCTAAGGCCATGCTTATTCTCACTGATGCTGGGGCCAGGACAATTTCAATCCTCACTGGCCCTAATCCGGCCATCCTAAAGTCTGAAGGACATTATACTGGTCCTTTGAAAAAGTTTGGAGACCCCTGTTATAGCATATGTCAGATAAGAAATAAGAAATTTACTGAAAAGGGCAGCACCAATGTGGTACCCATACACAAGAACGTATAGAGTACTTAGTTACAATGTTGACATAAAACTCATTTTTCACTTTGCAAACACACTAGTACAGTTGTACATACCCTAAGCAATTTCACGTAGGACACGATTGTCATTACATCCTCGGGGCTGTCAGATTCTTTTCCGACAAAAAAGAACTTTACCCGAAAAGGACTGGTTCAATCTGCTATGGGTAAGTTTCTCCTTGATGCACGATTTCCCTGACATGAAAGATGACCACTTTCTACAATATGAGGGCTACCACTGATAGGTGCACTGAAGGGCACTGATGGGCACTGATTAGGAGGCACCAATAAGACTGCACTGATAAGGAGGCACTAATGGGCACTAATAAGGAGGCACTGATGGGCACTGATAGGAAGCACTGATAGGTGTCACTGATGGGTACTGATATGCTGCACTAAAGGACACTGATTTGCTGCACTGATGGGCGTTAATAAGCTGCCCTGGCAGGCACTGATTAGCACTGATGGGGCTGCACTGATAATCAGGGCACTGATTATCAATTCCCTGATTATCAGTGTAATGTGTGCTGTCAGGATTGCCAGTTATCAACTCTCCTTTCTTCACACAGTGACAGCGTGTGAGGGTGAGGAAAGGACTGTCGATAACCAGCAAGTTTGTTTACATGAGATCAGCTGTAATTGGACACAGCTGATCACATGGTAAAGGGCCACTGTGATTGACCCTTTACCGCGATCTGTGATTGCACCCAATGTGCACCCCAGGGGCACGTGGGAGGCGGGGCTATGGGAAGACATCTATAGACACCCTCCCAAAACTAGACTACTGGGCTGTAGCCGTCTTTTGGCTATAGCACAGTCAAGAAGTGGTTAGTAATCAATTATTACAAAGTTATTGCTGTACAAACAGACCCATAGCAGAAATGTAAAATTGTTCTGGTCTATAGATTTTTTGATTTTAAATAATACATACATGTATTTTCATACAATTAACTCTCTGTCATTCAGGGCTTCAAGGTTTATGACAGCACTTTTTTGCTTTTTTCCATTTGGGCTACTAAAGATTGACTGAATAATTTTTTAATGTGAGTTTAGGAAATACTATATCAGGGTGGATTGTCTTTTGGATACCTTGTAATTTTATAGACATTTTTAGCCTACTGAAGGCAGAGTAAACCAGTCCACTGCAGAATAAACCTTTTTTGGCCTGAAATAGTTTACAGTAGCGCCTCAGAGCATTTCATCAGTTTTAAATCATTACAAATGACACATCAAATGACTATGATTAAGTTGTAGTTCTAAGGTCTGAGAGTGCTGCGAGAATCTAGTATCAGTTTACAAAAACTTGAAGCGTATGTCCCAGGACAACCTACTGGAACTATTTATACGTTTTTTCTTCACAACACAGTCTCTGATGGAGAGCCAGCCAGCATCTCCTTAATGTACCACCCCAGACCCTAGATCAGGGGTAGGCAACCTGCGGCTCTCCAGCTGTTGTGGAACTACATTTCCCATGAGGCATTGCAACATTACAAAACTGACAGTTACAGCTATGACTTGCAGAGGCATGATAGAACTTGTAGTCCTGCAACAGCTGGAGAGCCGCAGGTTGCCTACCCCTGCATGAACTTCTCCTCTTTACCCTGCAATCTGGAGGTGTCCCTGAACAGGGGATCTGATGACTGTTACTTTAAAAGTGGACCCAAATAGGCAGCAAATCTGGTTTCCCACTAGAGTGCTCCTTCCCCTATCTGCCCAGGAGGTGTAGGTGTACTCACTCTGATCCTCTCCTGTAAACTGCTGGGTTGTGGCTGCTACCAGGAGATATCAGCTGGACCGCTCCTTCCCTGCCATACAGGTGGTCTTCTCTCAGGGGGCCGGTGAGCTCTGAGCTTTCCACCTTTCCAACTCCAGGCCTGCAGGTAGGCCCCATCACATTGGGCCTCCTTGCAGCCTCCTTTCTTCAGCCTTACATCTTCCTCTCTGTTTTCCACCTGAACTCCCTCCACTCTCCTCCTGCTGCTGAGCAGGCTCTAACACTTTTAAAGGTGTCCAGCCCCTTGCAAACCTCCTTCTGGGGATTGGCTTGGAACCTTCAAGAGTGCAGCCAGCCCCTCCTCAGATCCTTCCTCCAAATGCCCTAGAACAGGGGGAAATTCCAGAGGGGCTGGCCTGCAGAGCCTGCACAACTTATTGGTTTTATCCTGCCTTGATTACTGCAACTAACTTTACACAGGCTATCCCCCCTTCAGTCTATAATGAATGCTACTGCTAGACTCATGCACATTACTAACTGATCCGTGACTGCTGCCCCTCTCTGCCAATCCCTTCACTGGCTTCCCCTACCGCATCATATAAAATTAAAAATACTAACCACAACATACAACGCCATCCACAACATCGCCCCCAGCTAAATCACCAACCTCACCTGTAGATATCCACCAAATTGTCCTCTTCACTCCTCCCCAGACCTCCTGCTCTCTAGCTCCCTTGTTACCTCCTCCATCACTCACCTCCAGGACTTTTCCAGAGCCTCTCCCATCCTCTGGAACTCCCTGCCCCGGTCAGCTCCCACCTTGTCCGCCTTTAGGTGATCCTTGAAAACTCATTCATTCAGGGAAGCCCACACCACCTCCACCTAAGAACTGTACTTGAGTCACCTCCATCAGATCATCCCCCAGCAGCTATTACCTTTTGTGCTATCTCCCCCTCCCTTTAGATTGTAAGCTCCACGAGCAGGGCCCTTCTATTCCTTCTTTATTGAACTGTATTGGAATTGTACTGTCTCCCTTTTATAATGTAAAGCACTGCACAAACTGTTGGCGCTATATAAATCCAGTATACTAATAATATTTTGTAGATGCTATAACCAATCAATATACACTTATTCTGATTTTTTTTTACCAAAGACATGTAGCAGAATACAGTTTGGTAAAAGTTTTTGAAGAAATTAGATTTTTTTTTTTTTTTTTATTTGATATATTTTATTTGATATAATTTTTTTAAAATTTTCTGTCTTTTCTTGTTTATATCGCAAAAAATAATAAAATAAAAAGCAGTGGTGAGCGAATATCACCAAATGAAAGCTCTATTTGTGTGAAAAAAAATTATATAAATTGTATTTGGTTGTAGCATTGCATGACCGCACAATTGCCAGTTAAAGTAGCGCAGTGCTGAATAGCATGGTCATGAAGGAGGGAAAACCTTCAGGAGCTGGAATGCTTACAGCAAAATGCTTTCCATGGTATATTTTACAGACAAAAATGGAACAAAATAGAGTAGTTCATTGTTATGGCTTACGTTCACTTTAAAAGTTCATTCCTTGAATTGCCGTTCTCCTTTGGTAAATTCTACTCTAGTTCAACTCTAATCAAATTGAAATACAGCAAACGTTTGACACTTTCAAAGGAAATCCTTCCTAATACAATTAATCTTTCCCCAACTAATACAAAAATACAAAATCGATGCATGGCCTCCTTTAACCTAAAAAGGAAATAGTTAAAGCAGCAGAAAACTTGGAAAAAAAAAACTGGGTCCCCTGTAAGTTTATGCCATAATGTGCTGGTATCAAGGGGACTGACCATTTGATTACTCGGGCCCTGCCTGAGGGCCCGGGGTCAGTGGGGGGCCCCATGAAATGCCCCTGGTACCTTTTTATAGGCTTTTTTTGGGTGTGTTTTGAGTGTGGACAAGGACACAGGGGCCCCATGATCCCCTATTGCCCGGGGGCCCCATGAGTTGTCAGTCCACCCCTGGCTGGTATGCACGGCTTGCTAGCACATTATGAAAAACTTATTTTAGACATAAGGCCGTCCAGCGGTATGCTGTCACAGCTTTCACAGCTGCCGAGCCTTCCATTTTCAGTATTTGTAGCTGCTGACTTTTACTTTTTTGCGGGGAGGTAGAACTCCCCTTTAAAACATGATTCTGGCAATATGTCAGCTTGTTGTATAAACAGATGAACAATTTCCATAGCAGAAAGTGTTTAGAAAGAGCTCATAACTTGCAAAAACTGAAAAGAAGTAAAATATAAAGTTATCACGAGTTTAAGATTATTGGTGTTTGAACTCTGTGCACAAACAAATATATTTCGGTGCAATTGTGCAAACTATATAAAAAATATTGTTTTTTTAATGTATTTATTTATTCATTTATTATACCTCTCAGTCTTATGCTTTTTTTATAGTCTTGGGCCTCTGTTTAGTTCTTCCCTTTTCTGCCATGCCAAAAAAATAAATGTATTATTATTAATAATAATAACAATATTAATCATTTTATATATAAAATACATTTCCTGCTAAAATGTAGTGTTTGGGCTATACTCGCCGTATAAGACTACCCCTCTAGCAATGCACACCAGTGGGAGGAATAGTGCCCCATCATTGGTGTCAGTGAGAGGAATAGTGCCCCATCATTGGTGTCAGTGGGAGGAATAGTGCCCCATCATTGGTGTCAGAGCGACGAATCGTGCCCCATCATTGGTGTCAGTGGGAGGAAGGGCACCCCATCATTGGTGTCATTGGGAGGAATAGGACCCCATTATTGGTGTCAGTGAGAGGAATCATGCCCCATCATTGGTGTCAGTGGGAGGAATAGTGCCCCATCATTAGTATCAGTGGGAGGAATAGTGCCCCATCTTTGGTGTCAGTGGGGGGAATCGTGCCCCATCATTGGTATCAGTGGGAGGAATAGTGCCCCATCGTTGGTGTCAGTGGGGGGGGGGAGGAATAGTGCCCCATCATTGGTGTCAGTGGGAGGAATAGTGCTCCATCATTGATATCAGTGACACCAATGATGGGGCACTATTCCTCCCACTGACACCAATTACACTTGCGGACCTCTGTTCTAGTATGGTGCTGCTGCAGCCAGCATATGTGGTTGCAGCAGCACCTCTACACGGCACACTTACCGGCCGCTCCTTCACTCGATTTTCGCGGGGGCCGTTCGGCTCCGCCACCTCGTCGGTGATTGGCCACCTGTGTGCCTTTCCTGAGCTACAGTTCTGGCGGCCAATCACTGGTGAGGAGGCGGAGCCGAGCAGCCACGCGAACATCCAGTGGCCGAACTGAAGGAGCAGCCGCTCTTCCTGGACCGGATCGTCGTGGGACCGGAGCCAGGTAAGAAACAGCAGCCCCTGCCCACCCCTGTACTTAGTGTCCCTTCCATTGAAAGGGGGGGGGGGGGCGGCGGCGGCACCACGCTGCCCCCCCTAAAAAGTGTCAGTATGCCGTATAACGGCGTATAAGACGACCCCCGACGTTTGAGAAGATTTTCAAGGGGTAAAAAAGTCGTCTTATACGCCGGAAAATACGGTATATATATATATGTTTATTTTTTAAGAAAGAGGCATTAAGAAATTAAGAGCATGCATGCTTTTCTATATGTATTATATAATTATAATTTATTATATGTTTTACATAGTAAGCTAAAGGATTACAACCCCTGTTTGGCTAGATGTTATGGTAAATCTCTCCAACAGGAGCACAGACAAAAAAAAAACCCAACAGTTTTAGTAAAATTAGGAATGGTTTAAACTTCTGACAATGTTTATATTGCTGACTGTGCTCTTCTCCTGGGACAATTACATCCTTTCCTCCTCCTACCCATTTCTTGTACAGCTATCACAAGGACCCCAACAAAGGGCTTGACAAAGGATTTCTAGAGCAGTATGGGTTATCTAAAGATAGAACACAGCAGTAGTTGTCTCCTTTATAGGGTATAAATTATTGCTCTGACTCATTCACTGCATGTGTGTCCAGGATGTTCTACTAATAGGGTTAACAAAAGGCTTTTTCCTATGTTGGGGGGTAGGTATGAAGAAGCTGGAAAACATGCTGGAAGTAGAGGCTGGAGGCGGCTGGAAGTAGAACTATACAGCTAATAAACTAAAACCTAATTAAAGTGATTTTTAAATAAATGTATAACAAACATATCATACTTACCTACTCTGTGTAATAGTTCTGCACAGAGCAGCCTCGATCCTCCTCATCTCAGGTTCCCCACTGGTGCTCCTGGACCCTCCCTCATGCCAAGGGCTATGGGAGCACCCGGGCAGGCTTGCTCCTGAGCAGCTGTTCTGTGTGTCCATTCACACATGGAGTGCGGCTCAGCCCCACCCCCCCCCACTCTCTTCTCATCAGCTCACTGGCTGTGATTGACAGTAGTGGGAGCCAATAACTCCTGTTGCTGTCTCAGCCAATGAGGAGGAAAGTCCACAGAGAGCCACTGCTCTTGTGCACATTGTTATTATTATTATACAAGATTTATATAGCGCCAACAGTTTGCTCAGCGCTTTACAATATAACGGGAGATAATACAGCAACAATACAGTTCAATACAAGAGGGTAAGGAGGGCCCTGATCCTTGGAGCTTACAATCTAAGAGGGAGGGGCTAGTGGTACAAAAAGTAATTGTGGGGGATGGACTGGTAGGAGGAATAAAAGATTCCATGGTTAGCTGAGGTCAGGATAGGCTTCCCTGAAGAGATAGGTTTTCAGAGATTGCCTAAAAGTGAACAGAGTAGGCGATAGTCTGATAAATTGGGGTAGAGAGTTCCAGAGGATGGGGGAAGCTCTGGAGAAGTCCTGGAGATGGGCATGGGAGGAGGAGACAAGGGAGCTAGAGAGCAGGAGGTTGTGCAAGGAGCGGAGAGTGTGGTTTGGGTGATATTTGGAGACAAGATCGGTTATGTAATTTGAGGCGTTATATATGACTTTATATGTTATTGTTAATATTTTATCCGTTGGGCAATGGGAAGCCATTGGAGGGATTGGCAGAGAGGGGTGGCAGATACAGAACAGTTAGTAATGTGGATGAGTCTGGTAGCAGCATTCATGATAGACTGAAGAGGGGATAGCCTGCGATGAGGTAGGCCAATAAGGAGGGAGTTACAATAGTCAAGGCGAGATATAATAAGGGAGCGACTAAGTTGCTTAGTGGTTTCCGAGGGTAGGAACGGCCGTATCTTGCGTATCTTGGAGATGTTGCGAAGGTGAAGTCTAGAAGATTTGGACAGTGATTGGATTTGGGTCTGAAAGGACAGATGAGAGTCTAGGATTACACCTAGTACCCTGGCATGAGGGGAGGGACTGATGATTGTGTCATTGACCTTGATGGAGAAGTCAGGGGAGGGGGCACGGGCTGGAGAGAATACTAAGAGCTCAGTTTTGGAAAGACTGAGTTTGAGGAAGTGGAGTGACATCCATGCCGATATGTCACTTAGTAGATTAGTAATGCGAGAGGAGACTGAAGGGGTGAGGAGTAGAAAGATAGATTTGTGTGTCATCAGCATAGAGATGGTACTTAAAGCCATGGGAGTTTATCAAGTGACCAAGGGGGAGGTGTAGATGGAGAAGAGAAGGGGTCCAAGGACAGAAACTTGAGGGACCCCTACAGAGAGAGGGAGTGGAGTTGAAGGAGTCAGAGTTATAGGTAACGTTGAAGGAGCGCTGCAATAGGTAACAGGAGAATCAGGAGAGAGCAGAGTCTCGGAGGCCAAGAAAGTTGAGTTTTTTGAGGAGGAGGGGATGGTCAACCATATCAAAAGCTGCAGAGATGTCAAGTAGTAAGAGTACAATGTAGTGGCCATTGGTTTTAGCAGTTAGGAAATCATTAGTGAGTTTTAGTAGGGAGGTTGGATTGAGATGGGGCCTAGATAAGTATTAGGGGGGCTGCTGCACACAGAAGGCTTTTTGCCTTCATGCATAGCATGCATGAAGGTGAAAAACCTTGAGCCTTTACAACCACTTTAAGACTAGGGTGATGTGTAATAAATAGACATAAACAACATAATATAGCAATAAATAAATCCTTTTTATAGTCCTAAACAATCACAGCTATCATGAAACACTTAAATAATACATAATGATATTGTAATGTCTTGAAAAAAGGACAATATAGCCCAGGTAGAAATTAAATGACCATGAATAATTCAGGGCAAATCAGAGCATCGCAACACATGATTGTGCATTATGGATGTGCTGCAACGCACACAGCATTACTCAAATGCATGTTGCCAAACGCAACAGTATGAATGGGCTCTCAATAAGAATGTTGTTAGCTGAGCAATTTAGGACTGAACTATCTACCAAGAAGAGACAGCAACGCTTGTTCTTCAAGGTCCCACTGTATGTAGGGGCCAGTCTCTCTTGCTCGCTCCTGAGATGGACTTTGGGATTTGTAATGTTCATACAGCAGTGCATGGGACCACAACTAATGTGCTTATTCCAAATAAATGCAAGTAGGAGGCCAAAGCAGAGGTTCAAGACCTCATGGAGGACATTATAAGGAGTCAGAAAAAACACTGTAAGGCTCATTTACACTTGCTTCAACTTTAACACATTACAGCACCTACTGCTTCAATGTGCTTTTTTTTTAATATGTTTTTGATGCTTTGGTGATGCTTTAGTGATACTTTTTTGAAGCTTTAATAGGGCTTGGCAAATGTCTTGTGTGTGTTGAATTTTTATTTGTGTTAAATGGCCCCAGCAGGACTTCCAGCTCAGTAGTACCCCCAGTCAGCCTGTCAGGGATCGCGGCTCCGGAGTCCTGGATCGCGGCGCCTTCCCCCCGCGCATGCGCACTGGCGGCGGATCACACCGGGACACAGGCACTAGGTCCCGGCGAGCCGCGGCTGACAGAACGCCGCGCATGCGCAGTAGAGAGCCGCGGGCGCGCCTCAGGCGTCCAATGACAGCCGGGGGCGCGTCCTAGCCGGCCAATGACAGTGCAGGGCGCACTATTTAAAGATGCCCTGCACTGTCACAGATTGCCGCAAGGTCTTTCTGTGATTCTGAGTTCCTGCACCCGTCTAGTGACCCTGATTGACCCCGACTACGCTGCCTGCCCCTGTGATTGACCCGGATTGCCCTGACTACGCTGCCTGCTCCTGTGATTGACCCGGATTGCCCTGACTACTCTGCCTGCTCCTGTGATTGACCCGGATTGCCCTGACCATTCTACGGACTGACTTACCCTGCTGATCCTGCGTGTGACCCGACTACTCTTTGCCCGCCGATTCTGTACCCCGCTTGCTCCCACGGGACCACGACCCGTTACTACCCTGCTGGGGCCGCCATCCTCTTCACATCTGGCTCTCCCGGTACCTGCATACGTCCTCGGAGGTCTCCTCGGCCACTGGGTGGGCCTGCTCGGAGGTCGTGACCTGGCCCCAGACTGTTTCAAGTCCATCCCCACCATCAGGGGCCCTGGTGAAAGCACAGCCCGGGCTTAGACCCCACACTCTGAGTAGGTCTGTCAGTTGGCAGCCTGAGGAACCACCTGGCGGATCATAACACAGCCGATCCCCAGCTGATTAGTACCCCTGTTCAGCAGATCTCCAGCTTATTAGTACCCTCGTTCAGCAGATCCCCTGCTCAGTAGTACCCCCACTCAGCTGATCCCCAGCTTATTAGTAACCCTGTTCAGCAGATCCCCAGCATTTTAGTACTCTTGTTCAGCAGATCCCCAGCATTTTAGTACCCTTGTTCAGCAGATCCCCTGCTCAGTAGTACCCCCAGCTCTGATGATCCCTGGCTCAGTCGTGCCCCCACTCAGCTGATCCCCAGCTCATTAGTACCCCTGTTCAGCAAATGTCCAGCTTATTAGTACCCTCGTTCAGCAGATCCCCTGCTCAGTAGTGCCCCCACTCAGCTGATCCCCAGCTTATTAGTACCCCTGTTCAGCAGATCGCCAGCATTTTAGTACTCTTGTTCAGCAGATCCCCAGCATTTTAGTACTCTTGTTCAGCAGATCCCCAGTATTTTAGTACTCTTGTTCGCAGATCCCCTGCTCAGTAGTACCCCCAGCTCTGGTGATCCCTGGCTCAGTCCTGCCCCCACTCAGCTGATCCCCAGCTCATTAGTACCCCTGTTCAGCAGATGTCCAGCTTATTAGTACCCTTGTTCAGCAGATCCCCTGCTCAGTAGTGCCCCCACTCAGCTGATCCCCAGCTTATTAGTACCCCTGTTCAGTAGATCGTCAGCATTTTAGTATTCTTGTTCAGCAGATCCCCAGCATTTTAGTACTCTTGTTCAGCAGATCCCCAGCATTTTAGTACTCTTGTTCAGCAGATCCCCAGCATTTTAGTACTCTTGTTCAGCAGATCCCCTGCTCAGTAGTACCCCCAGCTCTGATGATCCCTGGCTCAGTAGTAGCCCCCAGCTCTGCAGATCCCCAACTCAGTAGTATGCTCTGCTGATCCACTGGTTTACTGATCCTTTCCTCTCTCTGGTCTCCACTCACGTTCCCCCTTATGTTGCTCAAATGCTGTGCACCACATGTGACACCTGCTAGTTTCTCTTGCTCCAGTCCCTCAGCTCTGCTGATCCTCTGCCACTCAGTCCTCTCTTTCAGGTCCCTCCTCACCTTCCTCTATAGCATTCCCATGTTGCACACCACGTGTGCCGTCTGCTAATTGCTCCGCTCCAGTCTGGACCCCGCTCCTTCCTGCTGTTCCACACTTCACACTACATGTGACGTCTGCACCAGACATTTCCAAAATATATATACGCATAAACCACAAGTGACTGCTGATGACGTCTTTCCTGACCGCTTGTTACATCCTGGGATATCTCATATCTACAATACTTCCAAAATAAAGCAACGCTAACTCTAAATAAAAGCCCCCCAAAAGCTGCAGGTTAGCAAGCTTTGTCACAGCCTTCTATGGAGGTTTTGGAGGTGCTGTGAAGCACCAAGAAAGCAACATGGGGGTATAGTTTTTTTGAAGCAAAATAAAGCAAACACATCATATAAGGCTCCATGCACACGGGGCGTTTTAATATAACGCTGGTAACATTAGCTGTGTAAAGTCACGTTAAAACACAAGTTTTTCATCGGTTTTTAGCGTTTTTGCATTAGCGTTTGTTAGCAGTTTTTTTTACCAAAAAACTAATTTTTTTTTGCTCAAAAAACATCCAAAAACACCGGTTTGCCATGATTTACCACATTTTACTGTGTTTTGCCACATTTTTCAGCTTTAGAGCATTTTTACAGCTAAAAAACTCCTCTAGAAACCCACTAGTCCTGGATTTGTTTTTCCAGAAAACAAACGCCCCTGCCAAAAAACGTTGATTACAGTCTATGTGTGCATGGACACATAGGATAACATTCTGTGGAGTTTACTGGCTGTAGAAAAAAACATCAAAAGCCAAAAACAGCCGCTGTAAAAACATCCCCGAGCAATAGGGGATCATGGGGCCCCTGTGTCCTTGCCCAAACTCAAAAAGCCTATGAAAAAGGTACCAGGGGCATCTCATGGGGCCCCCTACTGACCCCGGGCCCTCGGGCAGTGTCCGAGTTTCCAAATGGTCAGTCCGCCCCTGGAGAGAGGCTTTGACTGGTGCTCAGAGTGCTTTAAAAAAGCATGTCCAATGCCACATTTTGAAGCAAGTGTAAATGAGGCCTAAGAAACAATTTATTGAAAAATAGATTACAGGGATATTAAAGTGGTTGTAAAGGCTCAAGTTTTTTTTTTACCTTCATGCATTCTTTGCATGATGGCCAAAAAACCTATACATGTATATAGCGTGTATATGTGTATAGCAACAAGGGGCGGACTGACCATTTGGAAACTCGGTTGGAAGTAGGGGGCCCCATGAAATGCCCCTTATACCTTTTTCATAGGCTTTTTTGAGCTTGGGCAAGGACACAGGGGCCCCATGATCCCCTATTGCCTGGGGGCCCCATGAGTTGTCAGTCCGCCCCTGATAGCAACCCCCCCTAATATTTACCTGAGCCTGATCATCTTCCAGCAATGTACACAAGAGCAGCAGCTCTCAGGGGCTCTCCCTGCTCATTGGCTGAGACAGCAATGGGAGTTATTGGCTCCAGCTACTGTCAATCACAGTCAGTGAGCCAATAATGAGAGAGCAAGGGCAGAGTTGAGCCATGCTCTGTGTCTGAATGGACAGACAGGGCAGCAGTGCAGGAACAAGCCTTCTTGGAGTGCTCCCTCAGCAAGCAGCTTGAAATGGGGGCACATAACAGGAGCGAGGGGCCAGAAGTGCTGGCAGGGGGCCAAAAACGAGGAGGATCAAAGCTGCTCTGTGCAAATCCATTACACAGAGCAGGTAAGTATAACATATTTTGTTTTTAAACAAAATCAGCCTTTAATATCCCTTTAATTAGTGAATGAGTATGGATTATTTTTAGAGAGTTAGCATTTTGTTTAGAGTCACTTTAAGCTGCAACTTCTGCACATGTCTACAGGAATGAGTACTGGCCTTCTTTTTGGGAGAGTCAACAACACACTTTATTGGACACAAATGAGTTATATGTTGAATTGGGCAGGTGATCATCTAACGCCCCTTAGAACCTAGGCATTAGTATATTGTTTCAATTGTATTTCTGGATTTACAAGTTACCTAAAATACTCCTGATGCATCAAGAGGACGCTAAATTGCTGCCCAGCACCAAGGTCTATTTTAACAGGAGACTAGATGTAACAAGAACAGGGCAGCACAGATAAAACAGGTTTAGTGGGGAAAGAATAAAGAAACAAACTGTATTATAACAATGTGACAGCAGATTGAAATGTGGATCTGTGTAAGGGATCATTAGAACAGAATTTGCCATTAGCTATGACTCAAGGACTGGAGAACATTAGGGAGCTATGTGTTGCTGCCAGATCAGAAGTAACAAGATGCAATGAAATTTTCTCTTTCTTTACAATGGAACAGGTATCTTGCCAATGTAGGTCAAAGCAATCGGTTTACTACAGTGGCAGCCTCCATCTTTGCCTTCATCTGCCGCTCAGTTTGCCCAGTGAAGCAAAGTGATGTACTTGGTTCTTCAGATATGGAGGAGCATTTGACTCACTCCCTGTACACCCAAGTATAAGCTATTGTTCTTGCCAATTGGCTGCTCAGGCACCTTGCACTGCTCTGAAAGCTTTCAGTCTATGTGATGTAGATCTTACACTGGACTTTTTCTTCCTTCTACAGAAGAATGGAATGACAGGAAAGTGAAGGGAAATATAATATAGTAGAAGAGCAGCTGCAGGGCTGGCATTAAAGTGTATGGGAACCAGGGGCGGACTGACCATTTGGAAACTCGGGCACTGCCTGAGGGCCCGGGGTCAGTAGGGGGCCCCATGAGATGCCCCTGGTACCGTTTTCATAGGCTTTTTTGAGTTTGGGCAAGGACACAGGGGCCCCATGATCCCCTATTGCCCGGGGTCCCATGAGTTGTCAGTCTGCCCCTGATGGGAACCTTGCCTTGCAATAAGCAGTAGTGTAAGCCTGCCATTGAAGCACATTCAGTTGGCCACCAGGCTGCTTAATTGACAGACCTAATAAGCAGCTCAACTGCCAACAGAAGGAGTGCACATAGCAGGACTGACGATGCTGATTGAGGCCATGGCTTAGCATTTTCAGCCTGCTTCTGGCAGGATCTCTAGGTAGAAACATTGCAATATCCAAATCCAAAACTAACAGACAAAGGGTTCAGCTAGTGATGGGCCAAACACCCCCCTGTTCGGTTCGTGGTCGAAAATTTGAACCTACCAGAAGTTGGATCGTGAACTTCAAACAGGAACAATTCACTAACGCAAAGCTACTAAAACACTGCATGAGTTATATTATTAAGTCATGCTGTATTTTAGTAGTGAAGACATTCTTTAATGTTTCAGGTGTCAGTGGGGTTCCCTGCAGACAGCTGAATATAAAAAGAATTGCCAGCATTGCCTGGCAATTAAAATATTACAAAAAAAAACAGTGTGGGGTCCCCCCCTCATCCATACCTAGCCCTTCGGGTCTGGTATGGATTTAGAGGGGAACCTCCCATGCCCCCTTGTGATGTTATCATGTGCTGTGATTGGCCAAAGCATGCACCTGACCTGTGGTCAGGTGCATTGCTTTGGCCAATCACAAAGCACTGTCAGGGAGCAGTGCATTGTGTAAACACCCTTACCATTTGTGTGTTTGCTGAGTCGAACTTATGTTCGACTTGAACATGAAGCCCAACCCTATTTTCGGCTATAGATGTACGTCAAGAAAACTGTATACAGTGAAGCGTGAAGCCAGACATACTGAAAAACAGATTTAGGGTTTGAATACAGTTTAAAGCCTAATTCTGGGCTTTAAAAAAAAAATGACACTTGCAATGGGTGCCCTCCACCCCCCTTCACACATACACTGCAAGGTTAATGGCTGACAAAGTCTAGGGGTCCAGGGATAAGGAGCAATACTTACTTTATTCCTTGTTCCTGCAGGCTCCCTCTGTTTGCATGAAGCCACCTCTCTAAGGTGCACTAAACTGTCATGGTACACCTTCCTCGTCCACATACACAATGCAAGGCTTATAGCCTAGTCATGGGAATGTCAACAGCCCTGACTATACGGAAGAAGAGGAGAGCACCAGAGTCTGTTGAAGAGGGGGTTAAGTTGCTTATTGTCTTCTCTTCAGCCCTGTTAGACCTAACACATTTAATATTTGCAGTGCAGAGGGACCCACTACAAGGGGTTTATGTTCCTCTAAACTTGGGATCTAAATGAAACCTGTATGAGGCTTGGGAGCAGGGCCACCTTTGCCCCCTGTGCCCTGTACTAATAAGATATGTTGGGCTAGTGTCCATGAATGAAGATGAAGATACTTCATCATTCAGTCAAAGATCAGGGTAGGACCTGTAGTCAATATTAAATCACCACTAGTATTAAATATGGTGGACATTATAAAGCTACCTGCTCTTTGATCAGGGAAGTCTTTCAACATCAACTTCTTTACAGTTTTGAGATGTCATGTGTTCAAATGTCAGGAGCTCACAAGGAAATGTACACTGGAGGATAAATCTGTCCCTACAATGAAAGAGCCTTTTGGTTGGTCTTCCCAAACCAACCAGTGAAATCTTCACCTGTCGTTTTGTGGAGAATTTGAACACAAATTCTGATTCTCCATTTTGCTGCTCCTTTTACATCCTCACTTTGCCCACTAATTGATAAGTATGGATGATCTGAACATACCTGGGTTCAGTTCGAGGTCAGTTTGGTGAACTTTACTGAAATTTGGCCAAACCGCTTTGTGGACAATGGAAGCCGAATGTTAAAAATAAACATTAATGCCAAGACATGTGCATTTCATTTCACTACAATTTGTTTTTCAGATGAAAATTTCATTTTCAGAGATTCTGATATGTTCGAATCTCCATATGGACTTAGTAATGAATGTCAACAAATAAAAATAAAAAAAAAGTAATAACTAAATAACTAATGCTTTTGTTTAATTCATTTCATTTGGATGATGTCACATGATGCCCATGGGGAAACTAATTGAATTTTCAAATTCATTCAGTAATTCAGATTTGGATAACAAATGGATCTGAATTTTGCTTCATTCCTTAATTCGGATGCACATGACACCAGTCGATATTATCTACTCAGTTCATGCCATTCCTCTTGATGGGTTGGACTAGTGTCTGAAAATATTGTATCCTTCTGATTCGATAGTATATCAAATATATAGCAATCCTTTGTAAATACTGCAAAATTGTTAAAACTCACCCAGACCAATGAATATTCGAAATGAATGCTGAAGATACAAAGTGAATTCCAAAAATGAATCAGTTCAACATGACAAATATGGCAAAACTAATTTATTTAATGAACGAATGCATCCGAAACAAAACAAAATGAAATACTCTGGCATGCATGTGTTTAGTAATGGATATTTTCTAGACTAATAGACAAGGGATTGTCAAATAAATGGCATGGGGCTGGGCACTGGACATTGGGAATGCCCATAATTGTAAAAAAACAGCTTTGGCCATCTATTTTTGTTTGTAAACAAAGGGCCAAGGACTAGCCCCTACCACAGATGTGGGTCGGGTATAGATGTTAATGGGGGACTCCACAAAAAAGTGTGGGGTTTGCTCTTTAAATACATACTAGGCTCCTATCCTTGATAAGGGTGCAGCCCACCCTTTGGGTCTGGTATGCATTTTAAGAAGGAACCTCATGCAAAAGATAAAGGGACACATTGCCAATAGAGGCCACTTTTTTTTTCTTGGGTGTAAATAAACTTTACAGTCAACACTTAAAAAAATCAAAAATCAATTTTTTAATTGTTTGAACTGTTTAGTTCCTATATAAAGAAAACCAGACTTTGGTTTTGTACTAATCAGGGAAAGCACACAATGAACCCGTCAACTGATAACTAGCTTTAGCTCGATGGGGCAGTTCAACTCCTTGGACATATTTCGTCCCTGAGACAGATGTGAGACCTGTAAAGAATCCAGAACTTGTATTTCAGAATACTACTGATGAAATTACCAGTCTGACAGCATTGGTCCCTCGCTGTGTGCTGCTGAGGCAGAGAACCAGACCAGAGCGGATAATACTGCTCAACAAATAGGCCACAGAAACGTTCATAGGAGTGGCCTGTACATGCTTGCTAGAAATAGAAAAAGACAGTAAGTACATAAAAACTGACAGTATATTCTCATGCCATGATGTAAAATGTAAAGTACAGTGTGTACTGTATTTATTTAACCACTTCCCCTCTCACACCTGTACAAAAGCAATTTTTCCACTGCTGCTATGGACCTGTTTATTCAGCAATGACTTTCTCATTACTAAAGATAACAAGGTAATACATAGACTATATTGCTAAAAGTATTGGGCCAGCCTTCCAAATCTTTGGTTTCAGGTGTTCCAATCACCTCCATGGCCACAGGTGTATAAATCAAGCCCCTAGGCATGCAGACTGCTTCTACAAACATTTTTGAAAGAATGGGTCGCTCTCCATCCATGACATTTTCTGGCTACTAAATATTCCACACCAGGGGCGGACTGACAAATCATGGGGCCCCCGGGCAATAGGGGATCATGGGGTCCCTGTGTCCTTGCCCAAACTCAAAAAAGCCTATGAAAAAGGTACCATGGGCTTCTCATGGGGCCCCCTACTGACCCCGGGTGCTCGGGCAGTGCCCAAGTTTCCAAATGGTCAGTCCGCCCCTGTTCCACACTCAACTGTTAGTGATATTATAACAAAGTGGAAGCAACTGGGAACAACAGCAACTCAGCCACCAAGTGGTAGGCCACGTAAAATGACAGAGCGGACAGAGCGGCGTCAGTTCATGTTGAAGCGCACAGTGCGCAGAAGTCGCCAACTGTCTGCAGAGTCAATAGCTAAAGACCTCCAAACTTGGTGTGGCCTTCAGATTAGCACAACGAGCAGCTGCATACAGAGCTTCATGGAATGGGTTTCCATGGCCGAGCAGCTGCATCCAAGCCTTACATCACCAAGTGCAATGAAAAGCGTTGGATGCAGTGGTGTAAAGCACACCGCCACTGGACTCTAGTGCAGTGAAGTGTCCTCTGGAGGGACCAATCATGCTTCTCTCTCTAGCAACCTGATGGACATGTCTGGGTTTGGCGGTTGCCAGGAGAATGGTACTTGCCTGACTGCATTGTGCATTTTTTGTAGCTGCTGACTTTTGTTTATTCTTTCTTTTCACTGAAACACCGCTTTACATATTATTAGTTAATAAAATGAAAAAAAATCTGATGAAAAATAATAGTTGAAGAGAGGAGACTAAGGAGTTAATTAGGACTGAATTGAGTATACTAAGAATCAATATGGGGTTAAGCAGAGGAACTTTTTATTTAAAAAAAAAAAAAAAAAAAAAAAACGTTTTACTTGTCAGGTTGCTGTAACTGAGCTTATTTGCAGATCTAAATTCATCCCTTTGATATGCAGATGAAAAAGATACAAAATAGCAATGTGTTACTTTATATCATTGTATAATTGTGATCTGAAGCAGTGTTTGTAAACAGTGATTCAGACTGCTTTTTTAACAGATACAGCTGCTTTAGACTTTAGACATGCAACAAGTGATGGTCAGAGACTGTAGACATGCAACATGTGATGGTCAGAGACTGTAGACATGCAACATGTGATGGTCAGAGACTGTAGACATGCAACATGTGATGATCATAGACTGTACACATGCAACAAGTGATGGTCATAGACTGTAGACATGCAAAAAGTGATGGTCAGAGACTGTAGACATGCAACATGTGATGATCATAGACTGTACACATGCAACAAGTGATGGTCATAGACTGTAGACATGCAACAAACAATGATTAGAGACTGTAGACACGTAACAGGTGATGGATGACCATAGACTTTAGACACGCAACAAGCAATAATCAGAGAATGTAAACATGTAACAAGTGGTGATCAGAGACTGTAGACATACAACAAGCAATTATCAGAAACTGTACACATGCAACAAGTGATGATCAGAGACTGTAGACATGCAACAAGTGATGGTCATAGACTGTAGACATGCAAAAAGTGATGGTCAGAGACTGTAGACATGCAACATGTGATGATCATAGACTGTACACATGCAACAAGTGATGGTCATAGACTGTAGACATGCAAAAAGTGATGGTCAGAGACTGTAGACATGCAACATGTGATGATCATAGACTGTACACATGCAACAAGTGATGGTCATAGACTGTAGACATGCAACAAACAATGATTAGAGACTGTAGACACGTAACAAGTGATGGATGACCATAGACTTTAGACACGCAACAAGCAATAATCAGAGAATGTAAACATGTAACAAGTGGTGATCAGAGACTGTAGACATACAACAAGCAATTATCAGAAACTGTACACATGCAACAAGTGATGATCAGAGACTGTAGACATGCAACAAGTGATGATCAGAGACTGTACACATGAAACACGAAATGATCAGAGACTGTAGACATGCAACATGTGATGATCAGAGACTGTAGACATGCAACAAGTGATGATCAGAGACTGTAGACATGCAACAAGTGATGATCAGAGACTGTACACATGAAACACGAAATGATCAGAGACTGTAGACATGCAACAATTGATGATCAGAGACTGTAGACATGCAACAAGTGATGATCAGAGACTGTAGACATGCAACAATTGATGATCAGAGACTGTACACATGAAACAAGAAATTATCAGAGACTGTAGACATGCAACAATTGATGATCAGAGACTGTAGACATGCAACAATTGATGATCAGAGACTGTAGACATGAAACAAGTGATGATCAGCAGAGACTGTACACTTGCAACAAGAAATGGTCAGAGACTGTAGACATGCAACAATTGATGATCAGAGACTGTAGACATGAAACAAGAAATTATCAGAGACTGTAGACATGCAACAAGTGATGATCAGAGACTGTAGACATGCAACAATTGATGATCACAGACTGTAGACATGCAACAAGTGATGATCAGAGTCTGTAGACATGCAACAAGTGATGATCAGAGACTGTAGACATGCAACAATTGATGATCAGAGACTGTAGACATGAAACAAGTGATGATCAGCAGAGACTGTACACATGCAACAAGAAATGATCAGAGACTGTAGACATGCAACAATTGATGATCAGAGACTGTAGACATGCAACAAGTGATGATCAGAGACTGTAGACATGCAACAAGTGATGATCAGAGACTGTAGACATGCAACAAGTGATGATCAGAGACTGTAGACATGCAACAAGTGATGATCAGAGTCTGTAGACATGCAACAAGTGATGATCAGAGACTGTAGACATGCAACTAGTGATGATCAGAGACTGTACACATGAAACAAGAAATGATCAGAGAGACTGTAGACATGCAACAAGCAATGTTCAGAGTCTGTACACATGAAACGAGAAATGATCAGAGACTGTAGACAAGAAACATGTGATGATCATACACTTTAGACATGCAACTAGTGATTAGAGACTGTAGACATGCAACTAGTGATGATCAGAGACTGTACACATGCAACATGTGATGATCAGAGACTGAAGACATGAAACTAGCAATGATCAGAGACTGCAGACATGCAACAAGCAATGATCAGGGACTGTAGGCATGCAACAAGCAATGATCAGAGATTGTAGACATGCAACAAGCGATGATCAGAGACTGTAGGCATGCAATAAGCGATGATCAGAGACTGCAGACATGCAACAAGCAATGATCAGGGACTGTAAGCATGCAACAAGCAATGATCAGAGATTGTAGACATGCAACAAGCGATGATCAGAGACTGTAGGCATGCAACAAGCAATGACCAGAAAGAAAAAGAGACAGCAATAAAGAAATATAATATGCTATTTGACTACTGGTATCCAGTCTAAAGAATATGCGTCCTTTACTGGCTCAAGGTAAGGCAAACACAGACAACTGTCTGCAGGGCCTCCAAAGGTTGCACAGTGTATTTCCAAGGATTGCCAGTTAGAAATAATAAAGCCTCTATTATTTTTTTTTAAGGCCAAAAGTTTAGTGTCATGGGCGGCCTTGATGACTAATAGTTAAAGTATATGTAAATCCTCACCTTGTAAAGCAACCCATTCAGTTTAAATAAAAATGGAAGGTGAAACATTTGTGTATAGATATAAAATCATTATAATTACGTTTTTCCTTTTTTATAAGTGATCACGTAGCCTCTAAGCTCATTATGCAGCTCTGAACATAGAGCCGGGGGGGGGAGAAACAGCATTACACTGAACTTCCCAGTGAATGGTTGTGCAGGTGGAGGGTTTGTCAGCAGAATTCTGATCATTAGAGGAGAGAAGTGACCAATCAGTGCTCTCCTGCCTAGTGTGGTCAGTTTTTAATAGGAAAGAAGAGAGACTGACAGGTACTCCGGGGATTTCTCACAAAGGAAGCCATACAAAGAGAACAGGATACTTTTTCATACAAGTACATGGTACAGCAGGCACATATCAGGAATATGAAAAGTTTCAGTGACATATTCTGAAGCTGTGGGAGGTGATGGGCCCATTTCATTAATAGGGTACTTGGGGTTTCAGGACTACTTTAAAACATCTAAAGCAACCTATGGAGACCTATAGAGACCTAAGCCTGCCTATTACGCTATATTTCCAAAAGTATTGGGCCAGCCTCCAAATCATTGGATTTGTTCCAATCACCTCCATGGCCACAGGTGTATAAAATCAAGCCCCTAGGCATACAGACTGCTTCTACAAACATTTTTGAAAGAATGGGTCGCTCTCAGGAGCTCAGCGAATTCAAGCGTGGTATCGTGATAGGTTGCCACCTGTGCAATAAGTCCATCCGTGACATTTCCTGGCTACTAAATATTCCACGCTCAACTGTTAGTGGGATTATAACAAATTGGAAGCAACTCGGAACAACAGCAACTCAGCCATGAAGTGGTAGGCCCATAAAATGACAGAGCAGGGTAAGGCATGTTGAAGCGCACAGTGCGCAGAAGTCGCCAACTGTCTGCAGAGTCAATAGCTAAAGACCTCCAAACTTGGTGTGGTCTTCAGATTAGCAAAACAACAGTGCTTATAGA
Organism: Staurois parvus; assembly: GCA_951230385.1. Lineage (NCBI taxonomy): Eukaryota > Metazoa > Chordata > Amphibia > Anura > Ranidae > Staurois > Staurois parvus. The sequence goes on from CATNWA010019702.1 coordinate 32,021, forward strand.
GCTTCATGGAATGGGTTTTCCATGGCCAAGCAGCTGCATCCAAGCCTTACATCACCAAGTGCAATGCAAAGCGTCGGATGCCGTGGTGTAAAAAACGCCACCACTGGACTGGAGACATGTTCTCTGGAGTGATGAATCACGCTTCTCTGTCTGGCAATCCGATGGACATGTCTGGAATTGGTGGTTGCCAGGAGAATGGTACTTTCCTGACTGCATTGTGCCAAGTGTACATTTTGGTGGAGGGGGGATTATGGTGTGGGGTTGTTTTTTAGGGGTTGGGTTTGGCTCCCTAGTTCCAGTGAAGGGAACTCTTAAACTGTCAGCATAGGTTCATAAAGACATGGATGAGCAAGTTTGGGGTTGAGGAACTTGACTGGCCTGCCTGACCTCAGCCTGATAGAACACCTTTGGGATGAATTAGAGCGGAGACTGCGAGTCAGGCCTTCTCGTCCGAAATCAGTGCCTGACCTCACAAATGTGCTTCTGGAAGAATGGTCAAACCTTCCCATAGACACATTCCTAAACCTTGTGGACAGCCTTCCCAGAAGAGTTGAAGCTGTTACAGGGGCGGACTGACCATTTAGTCACTCGGGCACTGCCCGAGTGCCCGGGGTCGGTAGGGGGCCCCATGAGATGCCCCTGGTACCTTTCATAGGCTTTTTTGGGGTGTGGTTTCAGTGTGGGCAAGGACACAGGGGCCCCATGATTGCCTGTTGCCTGGGGGCCCCATGAGTTGTCAGTCCACCCCTGAGCTGTTATAACTGCAAAGGGCGGGCTAACTCAGTATTGAACCCTACGGACTAACACTGGGATGCCATTAAAGTTCATGTGTGTGTAAAGGCGGGCGTCCCTTTTGGCAATATAATGTATGTGTCAGATGTGGTAAGTACAGGTACACTTAAGTAAATGTTCCAATGCAAATGATAATTAAAGAGAAGACTACTTATAATATTGTTCCAGATATAAAGAACATTTGAATATATGTAGGTACTTTTTAAATATATGTCATTTTAGGAAGGCTGTCATTCAAGGATACACAGGCCAATTCATGCAAATAAAAACAGGATAATAATTACACTATTTATGTGACTAATTTGTGCCATATGTAGATTTACATAGCAGTACTTGGAAGTCAGAGATCTGTGACCTTCAGTACATATGTGTAAAAATAAATATGAAGCACATACTCGTTTTACTACAAGTATTTTAATAGAGTGGTAACAGACAGGTGTACATGTTTTATAGCCTTGCTGTCTCTCGTACAAAGAATTATTTGCATCAAGTTTAGGAAGAGTGTGGTCACTGTTATAAAATGGTATTATAAAATGATTCACAATAACAAGTTTGGTCTTGAAGGACTAGTATGGAGTTGTCATAGTTAAAGTGTATCTACAATCAAAACATTTTAGTTTTAGTTTTGGATAGATTAGAGAAGTGTTAAAATCCCTGACTGTTTTTTTTTTTTTTTTTGAATGATTGTGACTCATTCAGTTCTTAACACAATGGCCTATTTACACTTTGCTATTGCTTTTCCCATAAGAATGATGTATATTGCATTGCATAATAAAATATTTTACATTACAGCATCATATTCTCACAGTAAAAAACATTGCCATGTCATCATTCCAATGACAAATTGAGCGAGAAAGGGCTTTATTGGTCATTTAAAGTGTATGTATTTTTTTGTTTACAGAGCTCAAAAGCTCAAGCTGTAACTCCAGTTGTGTGGGTCAGGGCAATAAATCTTCACTTTGACTCACCCCTTGTCAGACAGCCAGGGGAGGCCTGACAACTCATGGGGCCCCCGGGCAATAGGGGATCATGGGGCCCCTGTGTCCCTGCCCACACACTCAAACCACACCCAAAAAAGCCTATAAAAGGTACCAGGGGCATCTCATGGGGCCCCCTACTGACCCCGGGCCCTCGAGTAGTGTCCGAGTACCTGAATGGTCAGTCCTACCCTGCAGACAGCTCTGTCTAAACTTTAATTGAGATGCAGCCTAACTAAAAGGAGATGACTGTCATTGTGCTTAGGGCTGGATTTATATTTCCTACCCCCCTAGCCAACTGTCCTGTGCCCATCTTCTTCCTTCTACCCCAGTCCACTGGCTAGCCTTAGTATCATATTAGCAAAATCATATATCAGAGCTGCACAAATGCCTTCCTGGAGGCTGTTGAGTTTGAAGGGGCATGTTGCATACTCTGCTTTGTATCATTGTGGTGCTACTTTATTTTATTGCAGTGTTATTTTTTTTTATGATTACAGTGCTGTTTGTATCAGTGAAGTTTATATTTGTATAATTACAGTGCTGTTTGTATCAGTGAAGTTTATATTTGTATAATTACAGTGCTGCTTTGTATCAGTGAAGTTTATTTTTGTATCATTGCAGTACTGCATTTTATAACTGCAGTATAGCTTTACATTATTGCAGAGACACTTTGTATTATTATGTCTATTTCAGAGATACATTTGTATTTAATGTGTGTTGCAGTAATACAGTATTTTTTTCTGCTGCATAAATACATTATAGTGTGTGTAGTGTGTGTGTGTATTGCAATGATACTTTGTATAATGTTGTTTATTGCAGATGCACTTTGTGTATTGCAGAGATACTTTGTATTAATTTTTATATTGCAGAGATACTTTGCATTGTTTTGTCTATATCAGAGATACATTGTATTTGCCTTTTGCAGAGATACAGTGTGTGTGTGCCTGTGTATTATTTTTTTGAGGTTTTAGTATATTATTTTTATTATATTATTTTATATTATTTTGTCTAAATAAATGATACATTTTAATATTTTGTCTATTGCAGGTATACTTTGTATTATTTGGTCTACATCAGAGATATGTTGTATTATTTTGTCTATTGCAGAGATGCTTTGTATTATTTTGTCTATATCAGAGATACATTGTATTTGCCTTTTGCAGAGATACAGTGTGTGTGTGTATGTGCATGCCTGCTTGCGTGCATACTTTGTATCATTTTGTCTAGGCTTTAGTATATTATTTTTAATATATTATTATTTTATATTATTTTGTCTAAAAAAATGATACATTTTATTATTTGTCTATTGCAGGTATACTTTATATTATTTTGTCTAAATCAGAGATATGTTGTATTATTTTGTCTTTTGCAGAGATGCTTTGTATTATTTTGTCTATATCAGAGATACATTGCATTTGTCTATTGCAGAGATACATTGTATTGTTTTAATTTATTTATAATTGTATTATTTGTTTGTTTTTTTTCTTTATTTATAAATGGACAACAAACTCAAAGCAAAGGAATTATACTGTACACAGAACTGACAACTAATAAGGAGTAAAGGAATCTGTTTCCCTGTTCTGCCAGCAGTTTGGCCATAGGAGTGTGAAGAAAATTGAAGTTCACGCCAACAAAAATGTGCACTGTGCAGGAACAACACTGGCAGGAGGAGTAGCAATCGGGAATTTATTGCACACAGTCATCATGATATGTGGAAAGCTGTGTGCCACCCCTGGCAACCCTCCATGGTCTATGTTGGCTATATAGAAACTCAGGAACTAGCTGTGCTACCTTTCCTAGCTAACCTATAATGCTCTTAATTATGAGCCTATGTTCACACTAATGTGGTGTGTAGGAAACACCTTGATCTCTATGTGTTTCACACACCACATTCCAATTGCACTGCCCTTGCTATCTGCTCTGGGTGTCAATACAAAGTTATTGATATCCCTACAGGTTGTAAACACAGTGCATTTACCTGCACCGGATCGCGCGGTACAAAACAAATATGCCATCTGGTTGTGGCGTGGCTACAAAAAAGCTGCATGCATGTCTTTGGTACAATACAGTGAGATTTGAGACCATTCAAAATGAAGGGGCTCAAATTGCACAACACTGAATCGCATGTGAGTTGCACAGGACTGCGGTACTGTTTTTGTGCAATGCAATTGCAGTGCACAGGCTGAAACATTCATATAGTAAAAACTTTAATAAATCTATAAACCTTTCAACTTTAAAAAGATACAGTATGGTAAAATTGACCCCAAATCGTTATAGTTTTTTTCTTCAAATGTGGCTTTGGGTATTCCCTTCCTTAATAAATAAACAATATGCCACCTAAACGAATAACCCCACAATGGGAAAATATAAATATAAGGAATATATATAATATATAGAGTCCCAAAAATATTAAATAAACTACAAAAGTGTGCAAAACGTGATAGTGAACCACTCACAGTGCTGAAAAAACAAGTGTCAAAAACAGTGTACACTTCTAATTAAAGTAAGAATTAAATACCCTTACCAAATCAAAATATAAATCATCCCTTAATGCCATCCATATATACTGCAATAATAAGACAGCCCTTCTGGAGGGATCTTTAACCACTTGAGCTCCTGAGGATTTTTCCCCCCTTAATGACCAGGCCTCTTTTTTGCTACTCGGCGCTGCACTAATTCAACTGATAATTGCGCGGTCATGCAATGCTGCACCCAAACGAAATTTACGTCCTTTTTTTCACACAAATAGAGCTTTCTTTCGGTGTAATTTGATCACCTGTGCACTTTTTTATTTTTCACGCTATAAACAAAAAAAGGCCAAAAATTTTGAAGAAAAACAATATTTTTTACTTTCAGCTATAAAAAATATATAGTAAACTCAAAGTTGGTTATAAATTTAGGCCAAAATGTATTCTGCTACATGTTTTTGGTAAAAAAATCCCAATAAGTGTATATTGATTGCTTTGTGTGGAAGTTATAGCGTCTACAAACTATGGTATAGATACTGCAATTTACGCCATTTTTCTGCTATACAGCGCTGTGCTAGTTTAACGGACAATTGCACGGTCATGCAATACGGTACATAAATGAATTTACATCCTTTTTTTCCCCACAAATTGAGCTTTCTTTCGGTGGTATTTGATCGCCTGTACAGTTTTTTTATTTTTTGCGCTATAAAAAAAAAGGCTGACAATTTTGAGGAAAAAAAAAAACAATATTTTGGACTTTTTGCTATAAAACATGTCCAGTAAAAAAAAAAATGCAAAAATCTAAATTTAGTCATAAATTTCTGCCAAAATGCATTCTGTGACATGTCTTTGCTAAAAAAAAATCCCAATACGTGTAAATTAATTGGTTTACGTGAAAGTTATAGCGTTTACAAATGGCGGGAAAGATACTGGGATTTTTAATTTTTATTTATACTAATAATGGGCGGCGATCAGCGACTTATGGCGGCAATCAGCGACATATGACGGTGACCAGCGACTTATGGCGGGACTGCGGGACTGCGGAGGACATTTTGACACTAGGGGGGGGAACTGACTTGGGGTCACTGACATCCCCAGTGACACCAATACAGTGATCAGTGAAAAAAAAACCACTGAAACTGTACTAATGTCACTGGGGAGGAAGGGGTTAACATTTTTAGAATTTGCTGTGTAAGGGGAGTGTTTTACTAGGGGGCGGGGGTGTGTGTACTGGACGGGGGGAGGGAGGGGGGAGCTGAACGAGGGAGAGAAACTCTTCTCTCCCTCTTCAGCTTATTGGCGAACTGTCACAGGGCAGGGCTGTGTGTAAACAATGCAGCCCTGCTCTTTGTCAGTGATCACCGCTCATCGCAGGAAAACGGCCGGTAAAAAACCGGCCGTGACCCGGCGGCGGAGACCCACTGCTGACATCCGCGGGACAGGTAGGGCGGGCGCGCGCCTTGCGCGCGCCCCCTACCTGTTTTGCAGGCAGCCATTTTAAAACGTGCTTTTGCCTACGAGCGCCGCCCTGCCACCGTTTATATGCAGTGGCTGGGCGGCAAGTGGTTAAAGATGCCACACTGCCTTGATGTTATCTGGGTCACTCAGCATTAGCACTCCATATTCCTCCTCACACCATGCTCCACCGAAATGCCAATATATGAAGAGTAAAATAGCATAATACCGCCAGAAACACCATAAATTAAACTTTATTATTTTCTTCACACAGCTAGAGCTTTCTTTTGGTGGTATTTAATCACTGCCGGGGGTTTTTATTTTTTGCTAAATTAACAAAAAAAGACCAAACATTTAAAAAAAAAAAAACTGGTTTTTCTTTGTTTCTGTTATAAAAGTTTGCAAATAAATAATTGTTCTTCATAAATTTAGGCCAAGATGTATTCTGCTACATGTCTTTGGTGAAAATAACCCAAATTAGGATGTATTATTTAGTTTGTAGGAAAGTTATAGAGTTCGCAAACTATGGTATAGATCTGAATATTGATCAATCCTGAAGTACTGACAGCCAATCTAATTTCTTGAGGTCCAAGAATGTCAGAATAGTACAGATATCCCCCAAATGACGCCTTTTTGCAAAGTAGACGGTCCGACGTACTTCATAAGAGGAATGGCGAGTTTTTGGAAGTTGTATTTTTTTTGTCATAATTTTTTGGAAAATGAAAAAATTAAAAAAATTATTTCACTATTTTTTTTACATACTGTCACCAGTGCATTTTTTTTCTTTTTTTTAAGATTTTTTTTTTCATATTTCACTATGACCGAAGTAGTACAATGTTACCATAGTAGCATTGTATTACTTTGGGGAAGCTTATCCTGGAGTTCAGCTTTAAATCTGAAAAGTTTGAAACGTGCAACTCTACCGTCTATCCCAAAGTAAACTTGTACTTAGAAAAATATATAGACTGCCATTGGTGATCCTCTACAAATGCTGCCTGCCTGTTTCCTGATTTCATCACCAAGAAAAGTATGTAAGGTCAGAAATCACCACCAACAACCAAAGATCCACCATTTTTAGAAGGTGGTCAACATTTCTGCCCATGAGCCAAGCTCTTGCACAGGTTTCCTTTCGATCACGCAAAAAGAAAAGCAAGGGTCAGGTATAGAAAGCAAGATCAGCGTGAGCCGGTCAGTGGTGGATTACCGTATTTTCCGGCGTATAAGACGACATTTTAACCCCTGGAAATCGTCTACAAAGTCGGGGGTCGTCTTATACGCCGGGTGCTGTGCTGAAACCTTACCGTACTTCCGGGTTGACGCTACTGCGCATGTCTTCGGCAGCAGTAGACGATCGCGGATCACCGTAGCTCGCAGAACTGCATGAGACGTCGGATGCAGCAGTGCTCGATTGAGCTTGACTGAAACTGTGATATGCAGAGAAGGGATACACAGTGATTCTGCGCATGTCACAGTTTCAGTCACGATCAATCGAGCACTGAACGGCTGCATCCGACGTCTCATGCAGTTCTGCGAGGAATGGTGATCAGTGATCGTCTACTGCTGCCCTAGACATGTGCAGAAGTGTCAGCTCGGAAGTACCGGTATGGTACTGCTGCATCCGACCTTGTCCCCTTAACTGCTATGAGATACGGTAATTATTAATATTATAATGTCTGTGGCAGTTCTGTGCAATTTATGGTATCTTGGAGACAGTCAGGGCTGGGCAGGCAGGGAGAGCTGACCCACCCAATCCAAGCAGGCTTTGTATGCAGTGTGCACAGTGTGCACAGAAAATACTGGTACATTGCTTGCCGTGATTGGTTGGAAGAGAGGGGGGTAGTCTTATACGGCGAGTATAGCCCAAACCCTATATTTTAACAGGAAAAGTAGGGGGGTCGTCTTATACGCCCAGTCGTCTTATACGCCGGAAAATACGGTACTCTATTCATACCTGAAAAAAAATGTTTAAAAAGTCACACTGTTCCGGATTTACCTGATTTTGCATCACAAAAAAATGAACATTAAATGTCAATGACGTTGAAATTTCTTCCTCTATACTTTATACCAGTTTTACTGGATCCTAAAACAGGTCTTTTGGCTTCTTTATTAATATAATGAAAACATTTATAGACGTTCAAGATCAGCTCTAGCCAGTATGATGTGGTATTGATTTGGCATCACTTTGCTGCTTTTCTGCCAAATTGTGGGTTTGGAAAAATGTATAGATAGTCATGACATGGCTTTCTCCTAATATCCACAACAGCAATATTCTTATTTTATGTAGCATGTACTGTACATGTTATATGTATTTTATACTGTTTTTTGATTTCTTGCCACCCATGTAATGCACATGCGTGAAAGCAAAGAGGGTAGGCTTTAACACCCATACATCACTCCTTTGCGTCCATGGAGTGTGAATGGGCCCTACAGTCAAAGCTCTCTATGTTGACAGACACATCCCCATTCCCTGTCTGCTTGCAGTCCAGTTCCTACCAGGGGCGGACTGACCAATTGGAAACTCGGGCACTGCCAGAGGGCCTGGGGACAATAGGGGACCCCATGAGATGCCCCTGGTACCTTTTTCATAGGCTTTTTTTGAGTTTGGGCAAGGACACAGGGGCCCCATGATCCCCTATTGCCCAGGGCCCCATGAGTTGTCATTCTGCCCCTGCTCGCAACATACAGGATCTAAAGGATCTGCTACTGACAGTTTGGTGCCAGATACCACTGCATGCTATCAGATGTCTATTGGTGTCCATGCTTCGATGGTCCCAGGCTGTTTGGTGGCAAATGTAGGACCTACTCAATATTGATGGGGGGGGGGTTACAAAGCTATGGCTGATCAGAGTATTCAAATCTAAAATAAATGGCGTTTAGTTTGCTAAATTATCCTTTATTATCCCCTATTGCCCGGGGGCCCCATGAGTTGCCAGTCCGCCCCTGGTTCCTGCAGTGTCATTGCTAATTTGTTAAAACTCAACTTCAGCTTCTTCTCCTATAGTATTCTTTGTAACTGCAACAGGTATTACTGAAAGAATGAAATAATGACCCATAGGTAAACTAAAACAAAAACAACCTGTGCCACAAGAACTATATGAAAAATGTGAAAGTGAATGCTGCTGTGCCTTGATAAGAATCAAAAAGATTGATAAAAATAAAAAAATCAGCGAAACAATAAAACAGCGCAAAACATGAAATAAATCAAAAATAATTATACACAAATCATAGTAAATTCTGTGGTTATAAAATAAATGTTTAAAACCACCAAAATGAAAAAAAAAATAGAAAATTTGTGTCCAAATTCAAAAAGCGATGAAACCAAAAACAAAGAAAGTCCCCTTTAACCACTTGTCTACCGGGCACTTATACCCCCTTCTTTATCAGGCCAATTTTCAGCTTTCAGCGCTGTCGCACTTTTATTGACAATTGAGCGGTTATGCAAGATTGTACCCATATGACATTTTTATAATTTTTCTCCTTCACTGATATGCGTTGATGAGGCAGCACTGATGGGCACTGACAGGCAGCAATGATAGGCAGCACGGATGGGCACTGATAGGCAGCACTGAAGGGAACTGATAGACGGCACTGATAGGCAGCACTAATGAGGTGGTACGGATAGGTGGCACTGATAGGTGGCACTGATGGTGGGTACTGATAGGCAGCACTAATAGGTGGCACTGACTGGCATCACTGCTGGGCACTGACTGCCAGCACTGCTAGGTATTGACTGGCGGCACTGTTAGGCATTGACTTGTGAAACTGCTGGGCACTGACTGGCACAACCGCTGGGCACTGACTGGTGGCACTGACTGGCAGCACTGCTGGGCTGCACTGATGGGCACTGGTGGGTGGCACTGCTGGGCACAGGTAGGTGGCACTTCTGGATGGCACTGGTGGGCACTGTTGGGCACAGGTGGGTGCATCGCTGGGCACAGGTGGGCGCACTGCTGGGCACAAGTGGGCGGAACTGGTGGGTGGCACTGCTGGGCACCGATCATCAGGGCACTGATCACCAGGGCACTGATGATCGGTGCCGATCCCCGCTCTAACAACTGCTGGTTCTTGGCAGTACTTTCATCACGATCTGACAGCGTGAGGAAAGTGCAGCCGAGAACCGGCAATTGCATTTCCCTGTGATCAGCGTGTCATTGGACACGGCTGATCACGTGATAAAAGGCCGATGTGATTGGCCTTTTACCACATCACGTAGGACACAACGATCATGGAGATCGCCGGGTGAGCGCCCCCGGAGGTGCGCAGGAGAGCGCGTTCTGGGAGGACGTCATATGACGCCCTCCCAGAACTGGCCAGCTGTAGTGTAGCCGTCATTCGGATATCTGGGGTCGGCAACTGGTTAAACATACAAATAGTGCTCCAAAAATGTTTTAGGATAAGTGTAATACAGAGAAAAGACTCCAGGGATCCACACCTTCTTGTGAATACTGATGTATTCTGCACTCACCAGAGATAAGAATAAATTGCACTATATGGATACAATATTATCCTCCAATTCCCAGGGAAAATTTCCTCTCCATAGCCTCCTCCATATACAAGAGCTTCCTTACATCCAACTTCAAAAGGGATTTCCCCTCATAACGATGTGCTATATAGGAAGACAAAGGAGAACCAATAGTGCAATATTGCAAAGACTTTTAATTGAATACAATAGCGCTCAATCTACTCACATTATAACTTAAAATAAGTCGCCAATTGACAAAATCCTTCAAAACAGACTTCCCAGTGTAAAACGGATTCCAGAAAGTAAACCAAACTGGCAGCACTGGATATGATGTCACACACGCTCACCATAGGAAAACGGAAGTACATCTGACTACCGCGTTTCGTCCCTCCTCCAGGGTGTTATCAAAGGTAATTATTTTTTATTTATTTCATGTTTTGCGCTGTTTTATTGTTTCAATGATCCATATGTGGTGATCATGCCCACTGGTCCATGACGTCTGGTCCTCCATATTTTGTGTCTATGACATGGTTATTAACACACATATGCCTCTGTCTGCCAGTGACAGTGTATACTCTCCAGCGCTCCCGGAATCAACTGCCAAAGTGAAGCCAGGGGAACCAGGGCAAAGGATGGCCTATGGATAGCGTTTCGGGGATGCAGTCCTCCTCAGACAGGGAAATCAACAACTAGAAAAAGAGCAAACAGGCAGCGCAAACACCTAGTGCATTATCCAAGGTTTATTAAAAAGTCAAAAAGACGAAAAAACATATTCATAGACATAGCATGTTTGTAAAGCATTGTATGAGAATCAAGATGGCCGCAACAGAGGGTAGGGTGTTCCGACTGTCAGTGTGGTCCGCTCACTGATGCGTTTTCGGGGACGAGTCCCTTTCCTCAGAGCTAATGACCAGCCTTCATTTGGGTCTGCAGGGGAGGGTTTAATTACAATGCTTGGAATGATGATATAAACAGCATGTAACATCATGATACATTTAAAAATAGAAATAAAAGTAGAAATTAAAATAAAAATACAAAAAAATAAAAAATAAAAATGAAAATACAAAGAGAGCTTATGCCTGCATAGTTTCCACAAACAATGTACACATATATAATGGCATCTCTGTACATAGTGATCATGATATGGTGGCAATAAAAATGCTTATAAATACTTATTAAAATACTTGTAAAGATGCAAAGTGATAACCATAGAGTATATAAATTGGATGAAATGAAATAGGATATCAAGTGTGTATGAAAGTGCACACTAATAGTACCTCTGATAGGGTTTGGGGTGTAGAAGGACCAATCTCTATGGAGAATCTGTGCTGCTGTGAATATCTGGTGAGAATGAAAATAAGCAACTGGATGGGAGGTGCTGTCTGTATATGAAGTGAGAGTATGGCTGCTGGAACGCACGCCAATGTGGTCGTGCGCTCCAGGGCCAAATGGGAGGAACCTGAGGAGCGGATCCAGCCTGTATTGGTGGCAGAGGTGGAATAGGAGAAGAGCGGTGGCTGCTAGAATGCACACCGATATGGCGTTGCGCTCCATGCGCGCCGGGTGACAAAAAACTGGAAGTGCGTCTGAGCCATCATCACTTCCAGTTCTACCGAAGAGCGCTGCTGTGAATGGCGTGATGCGCAGCGCTCTCCTCAGATGCTGCCATGCATGAATGGCTGTAGAGCCCCAGAAAATGTCTGTCTGCCACTAATCCCTTACCCTCCTTACTTCCTGGCTCCATTTCTAAAGCCAAGAATGGCCCGCTCCACTTCTTTCTCCTTTCCACCAGGAATGTGATTCCAAGACATTGGAAATCACCATCTACACCCACAATGGCAGAGAGTTGTACTGAGCTAACTCACCTCCAGAACTTAGAAGAACTGGTAGGCTAACACCATGACAGGTACCCTCTATTGTGGCCATTTGGGCCATATGGATTGCTTTCTCGAGAGCCCAAGGATTCAGAATCATTATTCCCTGAATGCTATGTGTATGTATGAATGTGAGTTAGGCACCTTAGATTGTACACCCCTTGAGGGTTAGGGACTGATGTGAATGTACAATATATATGTAAAGCACTGCATAAATTGATATCGCTATATAAGTACCTGAAATAAATACAAAATAAAATAAAAATTTCAAACCAACTCAAGGGTGGACTTGTCTTCCTGCCCTGATACCCAACACTTTTTCCAACTCCTTCATCCTTAAGCACACTGGGCTTTAATTCTCCTCTACTTCTTTCTGTATACTTTTCTACTCTTCCCTTTTTCTACAATTTGCATAAAAATGAACTCAAAGGCAGGCTACTGAGGTTAGTAGGATCAATACAACAACACTTATATGTTTCAGGGGCATCACCCCCTTTGTCAATCAACACTGAAAATTTTCCTTCTCTTTGTTATATGCCAGTATAATGCAACCACATTAAGATCCTCTTGCAACAAGGATTAATGATCACAAACATGATACCCCACCGTATGGCCTAAGGTCAACTCCAATAACTCTACAGTCACATCATATATAGGACCCATCACATGACCTCTTGGTTATACTGGTTGAACCCAAACAGGATTCTTTTATTTTAGTCTTCATTTAATGAGGTCTGGCATCACCATGTGCTAAGATACTGGAGTGGGGCTAACATCAGATATATATTTTTTCTAGTGGTGCACGGAAATGAAAATTCTGGTGCCGAAACTGAAAATTCAAAATGCACTTGGCCGAAAACCGAAATGCGAAGTTTTTAAAAATGAATATATATTTTTTGGAAAAAATACACTTTGATTAAAAAAAAAAAACAAAAAAACAATATATACCCCAATTGTTTTGTAAAATATGAAAGAGTAAATAGATACCCAACATATCACGCTTTAAAATTGTGCATGCTCGTGGAATGGCGTGAAACTGCGGTACTTAAAAATCTTCATGAGGTTAGCAGTGTAAAGTTACAGAGGAGGTCTAGTGCGAGAATTATTGATCTTGCTCTGACGTTCGTGGCGATACCTCACACCTGTGTGGTTTCAACACCATTTACATGGCCATGGCCTACGTATGCGTTCACCACTACATTTTAGCACAGGGGGACGGGGGCACTTTAAACTTTTTAAAAAAATGCATTTAATGTTTTTTTTTTTGTTTTGCATTGTCCCTTTAAAAAAAATGTTAATCACTTTTATTCTTATCACATTCACTTTTATTCTTATCACAAGAAATGCATGCACCCCTTGGCTAGGGGTGGGCGGTGGCGAGGGTGGGGTTTTTTTTTGGCACCTGCATCAGTTTTTTTTTTTTTTTTTCATTTCGGCCGACGGCCAAAAGGGTGTTTTCGGCCGAAACGTTTCAGCCAACAAAATTTTGCTGTATCCCTAATTTTTTTTTCGCAGTGCACATTGTTATTTGTAGCAAGCAATAATGCGAGAGGTTTCAGCAGAGGAGCGAACTGTGCGAGATATTTGAAGAAGTTGAAGTTATATTAAACTCTTAATTCTAAGCACTTTCAGCAGCTGATTTAATCATGTACTGAGTATGTGGCTTCTTTATTTTTTAATCCTTGGCTATGTTCCAGTTTAATCTGGTGCCATAACTGCTGCTCCAGGTCTCTTGTTTCAGGGTGGCTCCTCTTTCTTGAAGTGTCCTATGGAGTCACTCTTGTATGTACTGACTAGAGTTGTGTCTTCCTACACTCAGCAAAAATGAACATCCCCATAGCCTAGGATGGCAAGGCATTCTCCTGCTCCTCCTTCCTTCTCCTCCTTCCCTAGTCAAGGCTAACAGACTGACTGGAGTCTGCATTGTCCAGTGTCAACTGTTTCTTGTGAAGACCTCATGGTCCATGTTACTGGAGGTGTAGCATTCCTTTACCCAGAGGCGTCCCTAGGGTTGGTGTCACCCGGGGCGGTAACACTTGGTGACATCCCCTCAGAATTGATCGGATCTGCGGATTGAGCATGATGGATCGGACTCCGATCCATTATACTCAATTCGCAGATCCGATCCATCCGGCATGCAACCTATACGGGGTGACACCGGACCCGCTCCAAGAAAAAGTAAGTTGTAAAGAAAGCCGACGATCCCCGTAGGATGGATCGGATCCATCCTGCGGGGATCGCCGGTTTGCTTTACAACTTAAATTTTTGTGGAGCGGGTCCGGTGTCACCCTGTGTAGTCGGTGTCACCCGGTGCGGACCGCACCCCCCCCCGCACCAGCCTCAGGACGCCACTGCCTTTACCTATATACACCGTGCTATAATGCATAGCTTCCAACAGTCCCGATTTGGAAAGACTGCCCCTTTTTTCAAAAATATAGGCAGTGCATTTTCTGTTTTCAGTACCGTCACTCTCACAAACCTGAGCATGGAAAGTATGGGAGGAAGTTGCATGGTATAGAATCATGTGACAAAATCCCACCAACAAACCCCCCCCCCCCCCCCCCACAGAAGTGCATGTAAGAGGATTTCTGAATTTCTGCTGCTTCCTAGAACTGTAAAAGTGTTTTCTAGATGGGTTTACCAGCTTTTTTTTTTTTTACTGGTTTTACTTGCTGAATACTAATTTTCTTTATAAAGGCATCTGTAGTAAGTTTTTTTAACCCTTTCACCACCAGAGCAGTTTTTGCATTTTTTTTTTGTACATATGTAAAAATAATCATTTTGTACCAGAAGATCATGTAAAAACCCCATCCATTATATATTTTCTGAAAGCAAACACCCTAGAGAATAAAATAGTGGTAGTTAAATTTTTTCATGTTCCACTGTATAAGCGCAATGAGCACAAAAATTCAGTAAAAAATACACTAAAGTTAATTTTAGGACACACAAAAGCATTAAATTACCCACATTTTATATAATGTAAAAGATGGGCTTGCACCAAGTAAAAAAAATACCCAACAAGTCAAACATTTTAAATTGCATGTGCCTGTGGCGGCAAAATGGTGATATTGCCGGGATGTAAGAGTGTATGTTATCAGAATTTAAATTTTATGTTAAATTAATAAAGATATTATCATTTTATTACATTTATTGGTTGTCTGAAAAGTCCTATTTGGAGGTATATAATTGTTGGACATTCTATGAATTATATAGCCCAATTCACCTTCCCAGCCAGGCAAAGGGGAGTTTTAGTCCGGTCTGCTCAACTTGCTAACCCTGCTCAACTTCCAAGATAATAGATGAGTGAGATAGTGGGATGTTTTGGAAAGTTTAACTTCATTTCACTTGTTTTATAACTGCCTGGTTCTAGCTCCTCTTCCAGTACATAGGTAAGCAATCAGAAATTAGAAAAATGTCTCTTTATTGTTTTTCATAGCATTAACCCTCAGGAACTGAAAAACGAAGCAGGTATGTTCAGATATGTTTACAGATACTCAACAGATTGATTCATTTTCTGTTCAGATAACAGAAGGCATGTCAACTGCCTTTATCTTGACTATGCCTTCAGGGAGGTTTAACATGACAACTGTACCAGGCTCATTTAAAAAAAAATACAGTCATTGATTAATATATTATATGTGCTATTGAATCTACACTCCGGCATTGCCCATTAATGGCACAGCGTATGATGATGCCCCTGTGTTCTTAGAACTGTCCAAGGCCTCGGCAGTGGATATAGAACATTTCATCTCTAGAAATTCCAGAGAAGCCATGTCTACTGAACACTCACTCATCAACTAGAAGACTTTTTGTTTTTCTTTCCTGTTGTCTCAGTTGACATTGTGTCTGAAAGAACTTTCCATGTTGGAAACACAACCGTCCCGGGGGCATGGGTAGCAAAGGTAGAAGTAACTTGCGGTTCTATGGAGGGACCAGCTCTTTTCATTTTATTGCATTATCCATGTAGGATTGTCAGTAAGAAAAGTCATGGAGAGGAAAATATCTCCTTAAAGCAGAACTTCATGCAAAAGGGGAAGTTCCGCTTTATGTCCTCCTCCTTCTCTTCTTCTTTTGGAACTTAATTTTTGGGAAACTGGTACCTTGTTTTGACAGGTACCCACTTCCTCTGGAACCAGCTAGGAGATTCCAGCAGAAGTTCTTCTCCCCTGCCCACAACCTTCTGGGACACATCATGGGTCTGAGAAGGCTGTGGGAACATTCTCACAGTCCAGCATGGCTTGCGCATGGGCAGTGGGAAGCCAGTTGTGAAGCTGCAAGGATGCAAGGAGTCACAGCCAGCTTCCCAATAAAAGTAAAATAACAGGCACATTGTGTGGTAATCCATGTAGATGGTATGAAGTTCCAATGGGCAGGGATAGTCCAGTAGGCACTGAGGGCAAGCTGTGATGGAGCGAACGTACTCTGCGGTAAAAGGAACAAAGGAACACAGCACCTCTAAGTGTGTACTGTAGTAGTATTTAATAAAAAGATAAGTAGTAACTCACATCTTAAATATTAAAAACAGGCTCAAGTGGTGAAGAGAAAAAACGTCTTATGAAAGATGTTTTGGGTGACTGTACCAGATGGAGATAGCCTAGGTCTGCCAGAAGATGGTGCTGTGTATGTGTAGCATGGGTGGTGAAGCCTGGCAGAGTCTCCAAGATGCCCGAGGTCGGTCACGTTCGGCGTCGACGTCATCAATGTGCGACGTCATCAGGCAAAGAATTTGACCACAGTGCTGGATCCCTGGACAGGTAAGTGTCCTTTTATTAATAAATTAAAAGGCAACTGGATTTGTAACTGCTGAATTGAATTTTTTGAAACCTGGCTGAAGAACTGCTTTAACTGTGTCTGAGCACCACACATTTAGAGAAGCTTTTTAATCATTTTAATATTCAAAGCAAACTCACCCATCCATTCATGTCTTCATGATTTATTATGTTGGAAAGTCACTTCCTCAATCGATCCCTCCCTAGCTCAGGTGTGCAGGCAAGAGGGTGTGCTTAGCTGTGAAAACCCCTACTCCCCTCCTCCAGATTAAAAAAAATGACCATGGAGACTCCTGGGATGTATGACATATTTCTTCCTTCAGCAGGGAAATTAATATAAGTTTTTCTCCCTGCAATATTACATGTGGACACTAGATACAGAAGCCAAAGGCTCCTTTCACATGGGCAAACTGTTTGTCCGCTTTTCATCCATCCATTGACAAACGAAAAACGGACAACAATGTATTTCTATGGACCAGCGGATGTGGGAGGAGGATGATCATCCATTTGCCATTCATTTACATCCGTGTCCTTTACAGTCTGTTTTTTTACAATGGTACATCCAGATCTGCTGAAATGGAATAGAACAGATGTAAATGGATGCCATCCATTTACATCTGTTCTATTTATGTACATTTTTAGGCAAGAAAATTTTTTGTTTATACTTTTGTCACCTCTAATTGGTGTCTGCAACAACTAAGTGAAAACATATGCAAAAATGGATGTAAACTGATGTAAACTGAACTGACATAAACTGAAGTGAAAACTGAAGTAAACTGACATAAACTGATATAAACTGAACTGAAAACTGATGTAAAAACTGATGTAAACCGAGTACATTTTTCCTTTGAAAAACGTGACTGATAGAATGTTGCCCATGGGGCAAAAGACTGTTCTATATTTAAAAACTATCCCTCATTCTAGGAAAAAGAAAAAGATGCATCCTGGGAGCTCAGACTTCATTTTAGAACTGAAGAAGAGATGCCAGCTATCATCACATGTTGTGAACTAAACTTACATTCCCTACAGACAGCATCGCTGGTGAACATGGACTTATTTCCATCTGCAGCCATGTTTTTTCATAGTGTTTTGTAGGTTTTATACATGGATTGTATGTATTTCTCATCTGTTTTCCCAAAGTTTCACCCCACCCAGTTTATTAGTAAAGATTACATTCAGTCTGGCTTATTGCAGCAGGGTTTAGCTGCCACACATGGAAACGTGTAGCAAAGACAGAACACACATCATTTGCCCTATATGGCCTATGCAAGAAACCAGGATTGTGCCTGGTCTGGTTTAGGAGTGTGCAGCAAACCCCTTCTGTGCCCGCTGTGTCTGCTGGACACAACGGATCATTGTTACCAGTAACTATGTATCATGTGATTGCTATAGTTGGTCAGTGTAACAATGTAAACAACCTGTCATGAATAGCTTTCCATTCAGGAACAGCTTGCTTACTGTTGTGATTTGTGATTAGCCCACAGCAATCACATGATACCTGGCTACCTGTACCATTTGATTAGCTGTAGCCAATCACAGATCACAACCATAAGCAAGCTCAAAAATCTTGGCAAACAGGCTGTTACCTCATATCCCACATTTGATATGTTTTTATCAAGTCAGGTATGTCCCTACCCAGGAGGCAAGGGACAACACCACATGGGTTTTTATTCTCATTCACACTGCTCGGGCCCTACAGCATTTGTTCATGTTGCGCTCCACTGGTGCTGAGAAGGCTTTTGACAGGGTGGCTTGTCACTTTATGCGAGCCACCCTCTCCTACATTAGACTTAGCCCCAACACATTCATGCGGTATCTGGGCTTAAACATCACTCTCGACCTTGCTTCCTTATACTCGGCATACCTGTTATCACTGCTTCGTGATCTGCAGATTGACCTTCAGAATTGGCATTCCCTGGCCTTGACTTGGTTCGGGCAATACAATGCCATAAAAATGACGGTTCTGCCGCGGTTCCTCTATATATTACAAGCCATGCCTGTCTCGTATTCCTATTGCTTTTTTTCTAGAAACTCTGTTTCCTAGTTACGGACTTTGTATGGTTTCACAAACCCCCGAGGATAAGCCTGCCATTTCTCTCTCTGCCTAAGGCAAGAGGAGGCATTGGCTATCCTCAGATACTATAGAGCTGAACACCTTTTGAGGTTCGCAGACTGGCATTGCAAAGTGGATCTCAAACAATGGGTATCCATGGAGATTGAGAACGCTTTTCATCCCCCTCTTGTCATCACCTTGGATTACTGCTCCATTTCCTGGAAACATACGGACCCACCCCCTAATTGGGGCCACCTAGAGTTAGTTAGGTTGGTCTTCTGGATGATGACCTTGTTGCCACAGCCCTCACCAATGACTCCTATCACTGGAAACCCTAATTTTACTCCCGGCCCAACCAGTAGAAATTTATGGAGATTGGCACACCAGGGGAGATCCTGGCTGACAGATGTTTGGCTACGGAGAGGACTCCCGCTCCCTTTTGGGGCTCTCCAGGCTCTCAGACCCACCCCTTGAAGACTTAAGTTCTTTTCAGCTCAGACATTTTTTGCAAATGTTTCAAAAAGCGCGCTATTCACCTCGTGCCCTTACTCCCTTTGAACAGTTGTGCAGTAAAGGGGAACCATCGAGACATGTTATCTTTCCAACCCGGTAACCATACCTCTTTTGTCTTCCAATGAGAGGCTGACTTAGATCTCCACCTGATGCCCCTACAGGTATACAAAATCTTGTTGGTTCACAAGGCCTCCATAGTCAATCAATGCCAGGAAGTGGGGTACAAAATTCTCTCTAGGTGGTACACAGTTCATACTTTCTACACAAGATGAATAGGGTGGTCCCAGACCTATGGTGGTGATGTAACGCAGATGTGGGCACTATATTTCATATCTTTTGGTCTTGTCCTGCTATCACTCCTTTTTGGAAGGAGGTGACATCCACCATTAAACATTTAACCTCTGTTGACCTGAAAGATAATCCAGCCGCATGTTTATTGCACCTAACTGAGAGACCCCTCTGGAAATATACGAAGACCCTAACAATGCAATTACTCAATGCAGCAAAGGCATGTATTCCTGCTTTGTGGTGGCAAGCTCATCCACCAACCAGAGTCCTGTGGTATGCTAACACTGAGGACATCCACAACATGGAAGAATTGACTGCAACCCTGCATAATACAGAGGAACAGTCTCAGGACAAATGGAGACCCTGGAGTTAATTCACCTGTACGGATGCATACTTGAAGGAAGTTTACTACTGGTGCTGGGTAGAGGCCCCCACATTATGCCCGCTAGGCCCTCTGCAATCTCACTTTGCTGGAAGGTGAAGGACTGGCTTGTTCTGTTTCATTCCTTTTACTGGAAGCCCCCTCCCCTCCCCTCCCCCTCTCTATCCCCCTCCCCTTTTTTTTTTTGCTTACTCTTTCTTTTCATCTTTTTTTTTCCTCTCTTTTTCCTACTTTTACTCTACATTCTTTTTCTTCACCCTTCTGTTTTTTGCTGTGAAAAGTAAGGAGACTCTTCCTCTGTGGTATCATACCATAGATGCGCACTTGGAAACCGTTTATCATTATTTATGTGCAGGGGCGGACTGACAACTCATGGGGCCCCAGGCAATAGGGGATCATGGGGCCCCTGTGTCCTTGCCCAAACTCAAAAAGCCTATGAAAAAGGTACCAGGGGCATCTCATGGGGCCCCCTACTGACCCCGGGCCTTCGGGCAGTGCCCGAGTTTCCAAATGGTCAGTCCGCCCCTGTTTATGTGTTATTTTGTCAGAATAGTTGTTTTTTGTGCTCACCTGGACTTTGCGGCCCCTTTGTCTGATCGCTTCTTTTACAATCTATGACAGGATGTAAAAAAAAAAAAAAAATTGTAAAAAAAAAAAACAGAAGAGAAAATCAAATGAAAAAAAAAAATTTTTTTCATTATCCCTGATCACTGCGGTATTTTGTTTGTCTTGTATATTTAAAACTTATATATGGTGGGATGGATGTAAACACTTGACAGTTTTACACCTTTGGTATTGAAAAGATTGTTTGTATTTTCAAAGCTTTGCAACCATAAATAAAAAAAAGAATTAAAAAAAAAAAACAAAGCTATTGCTTATTCAGCGATGATCACTGTATAAGTAATAACAGTGTAAAAAAAATCCCTGATCCCCAACCCAGACTATTACAGTGTCATTGAGGTGACAATGAGCTACTCTGATGATAGGATGTAAAACAAAAAACATTGTAAAAAAAAAAACATAAAAAAAATGTTTAAAAAAAAAAGTAAAAATAAAATAAAAAAAAAATTGTTTTTTTTTTCTTCAATATCCCTGATCACTGTTATTTTGGCAGAATGGTTGTTTTTTTTTGTGCTCACCTGGGCTTCGTGGCCCCTTTGTCTCATCGCATCTTTTACAATCTATGCAAAGCGGTATTTTGTTTGTCTTGTATATTTGATACTTATATATGACGGGATGGATGCAACACTTAACAGTTTTATGCCTTCGATATTGAAAAGATTGTTCGTATTTTCAAAGCTTTGCTAATATAAATAAATAAAAGAATTAAAAAAAAAGCAAAGCTCTTGCTTATTCACTGATCATCACTGTATAAGTAATAACAGTGTAAAAAAAATCCCTGATCCCCAAATCAGAGTATTACAGTGTCATTGAGGTGATCCTGAGATACTTTGATGACTGGATGTAAAACAAAAAGAATTGTAAAAAAAAAACAGAAATAAATGTTAAAAAAAAAGTAAAAAAAAATAAATAAATAATTTTTTTTTTTTTCAATATCCCTGATCACTGTTAATTTGTCAGAATGATTGTTTTTTGTGCTCACCTGGGCTTTGCGGCCCCTTTGTCTCATCGCATCTTTTACAATCTATGCAAAGCGGTATTTTGTTTGTCTTGCATATTTGATACTTATATATGACGGGATGGATGTAACACTGGACGGTTTTATGCCTTCGATATTGAAAAGATTGTTCGTATTTTCAAAGCTTTGCTAATATAAATAAATAAAAGAATTTAAAAAAAAGCAAAGCTATTGCTTATTCACTGATCATCACTGTATAAGTAATAACAGTGTAAAAAAAAATCCTTGATCCCCAAATCAGAGTATTACAGTGTCATTGAGGTGACACTGAGCTGCTCTGATGACAGGATGTAAAACGAAAAAAAAAAAAATTGTAAAAAAAAAAAATGAGAAAAAATGTAAAAAAAAAAAATCAAATACATTTTTTTTTCCATATCCCTGATCACTGCTACATCAGACCATTTCTCAGGGAAGGTTTCCTGAGGGTGACAACAGTGAAACATGCTTGTGCAATGTCCTTTTGATGACTGGATGTAAAACAAAAAGAATTGCAAAAAAAAAACAGAAAAAAATGTTAAAAAAAAGTAAAAAAAATAAAATAAAAATAAATTTTTTTTTTTTTTTTCAATATCCCTGATCACTGTTATTTTGTCAGAATGATTGTTTTTTGTGCTCACCTGGGCTTTGTGGCCCCTTTGTCTGATTGCATCTTTTACAATCTATGCAAAGCGGTATTTTGTTTGTCTCGTATATCTGATACTTATATATGACGGGATGGATGTAACACTTGACAGTTTTACACCTTTGATATTGAAAAGATTGTTCGTATTTTCAAAGCTTTGCTAACATAAATAAATAAAAGAATTTAAAAAAAAGCAAAGCTATTGCTTATTCAGTGATCATCACTATGCACCAGGGGCGGACTGACCATTTGGAAACTCGGGCACTGCCCGAGGGCCCGGGGTCAGTAGGGGGCCCCATGAGATGCCCCTGGTACCTTTTTCATAGGCTTTTTTGAGTTTGGGCAACAACACAGGGGCCCCATGATCCGCTATTGCCTGGGGGCCCCATGAGTTGTCAGTCCGCCCCTGCTATACACTATAACAGTGTAAAAAAAATCCCTGATCCCCAACCCAGAGTATTACAGTGTCATTGAGGTGACACTGAGCTGCTCTGATGACAGGATGTAAAACGAAAAATGAAATTGTAAAAAAAAAAAAAAACTGGAAAAAAAAGTAAAAAAAATCAAATACATTTTTTTTCCATATCCCTGATCACTGCTACATCAGACCATTTCTCAGGGAGGGTTTCCTGAGGGTGACAACGGTGAAACATGCTTGTGCAATGTCCTTGGGTGACTACCAGTCTCCATTAGGAGAGAGTGTCACCCTACAACAGGAACGTTCCTCAAGGATTGGAGTTTTGTAAATCCAAGGGAAAAAACTCATTGACCTGAATGTGCGTCATATTTACTGAATTAAGCCCTGGTTCACACTGCTGTTGCATTGCGATACATAAAGTCACATGACAATTTATTTCAATTGCGGGCACTCCAATCAATGCAACTCAAGTTTCAGCGACTTTTAAAAAAGGTTCCTGCGTGATTTTGATGAGACTTTCATGCAACCAGGGGCGGACTGACCATTTGGAAACTCGGGCACTGCCCGAGGCCTGGGGTCAGTAGGGGGCCCCATGAGATGCCCCTGGTACCTTTTTCATAAGCTTTTTTGAGTTTGGGCAAGGACACAGGGGCCCCATGATCCCCTATTGCCCGGGGGCCCCATGAGTTGTCAGTCCGCCCCTGCATGCAACTTGAGTGTCATAGACTCCTCAAGTCACATGAAAGTTGCAAGCAAGCCGCACTGCATAGTCGCACTGGAAATTGCACAACAATAGGGTCACGGCAGTGTGAACCGAGCCTAAAAATGATATATTTCACATGTGTAGCTCTTTGTAAGGCGTTCTTACCTGCACAGTGAATCCAGCATTGTCCCGCTGATCTGCTGTTTGGGTGACATACATTGGGTTGTGTGCCGCTTTCTTAGTCCTCCTCAGCTGGTTGCCTCTTCTGGGTGCCAGACCGCATTGCATACTAGCACATTATGAAAGACTTACCTGAAAATGAAGTTCTCCAGTGAAGCGCTATCACGGCTCCCCGAGGCTTCAATCTTCATTGGTCTCCCTTCCAGGTTCCCAAATGCGTGAAGGGAGTTTCGGCCATGGCATGGCTCCCTCAATGAACGGCACACCGTCCATTGGGTGCTCAGTGCGCATTCGTCAGTGACGTCACCGGCAGGGGCGGACTGACAACTCATGGGGCCCCCGGGCAATAGGGGATCACGGGGCCCCCGTGTCCTTGCCCAAACTCAAAAAAGCCTATGAAAAAGGTACCTGGGGCATCTTATGGGGCCCCCTACTGACCCCAGGTGATCATGGGGCCCCTGTGTCCTTGCCCAAACTCAAAAAAAGCCTATGAAAAAGGTACCAGGGGCAGCTCATGGGGCCCCTTACTGACCCTGGGCCCTTGGGCAGTGCCCGAGTTTCCAAATGGTCAGTCCGCCCCTGGTCACCGGTACTTCTACAGTAAATATCTCCTAAACTGTGCACGTTTAAGAGATATTTACAGTAACTATAGGTAAGGCTTGAACAGTTTAAAGCGGAGCTCCACCCAAAGGGGGACGTTCCGCTTTATACCTTTGTCCCCCTTTCCCCATTAAGGATTGGCACCTTTGGGGAGCAGGTACCTGAATTTGACAGGAACCCGCTTCCACTTCCGCTACGATCGCCTAGGCGATCGGAAGCGGAAGATGTCCTCCTACCTTCCCTCCCTGTAGTCTTCTGGGACACGTGACAGGTTCCAGAAGACTACGGCGCCATTCACAAAGAGCAGTGCTTTTCGCGCATGCGCAGTGGGCACCTGGCTGTGAAGCCACAAGCTGTCACAGCCGGGTGCCCTCACTGAAGATGCCGGCGCCAGGGAGAGAATACAGCCGTGAAACCAGCGGTTGTGAGGACACCGCTGGACCGAGGGACAGGTAAGTATCTGTATTTTAAAAGTCAGCAGATACAGTTTTTGTAGCTGCTGAATTTTTTTTTTGGTGGAACTCCATTTTAATATGGAGAAAGGAATATGGACTTTTAAGGCATCAATCAGACCAAAATTGATAAGATATCCACTTTTAATCAATACATATAAGAAGAAGAAAAAAAACCCCAACAGAGTAATACAATGCAAAACAGAACTGCACGCTGTTAAAGTCAGGGGTGGACTGACCATTTGGGAACTTGGGCACTGCCCGAGGGCCCGGGGTCAGTAGGGGACCCCATGAGATGCCCCTGGTACCTTTTTCATAGGCTTTTTTGAGTTTGGGCAAGGACACAGGGGCCCCATGATCCCCTATTGCCCGGGGGCCCCATAAGTTGTCAGTCCGCCCCTGGTTAAAGTCATATGTTTATAATAAATTCAGACACAATGGTATCTATTATTGGTGTGCAGCTTTCTGATCATGACAACCATACTGGTACTTATCTAATCATAACATACTAGTATACATATCAGACGGTCTACGAAAGCTGCAACCTAATAAATCTAGCTGCCACTCGACATGTTTCGCATATAAATGCTTCTTCAGGAGCTCAATATCAATCTAGGGATACAAAATAGGCACATTGAGCATATACAGTATTACATGGTAAAACAAATATGTGACAGTAAGTTAATTTGGTTCAGCAATCACTTACAGTCTTCCAAAGTGTGCTGATAACATGGAAAGGGGGCAGATAGGTCAACGGCAGGGGCGGACTGACAACTCATGGGGCCCCCGGGCAATAGGGGATCATGGGGCCCCTGTGTCCTTGCCCAAACTCAAAAAAGCCTATGAAAAAGGTACCAGGGGCATCTCATGTGGCCCCCTACTGACCTCGGGTCCTCGGGCAGTGCCCGAGGTTCCAAATGGTCAGTCCGGCCCTGGTCAACGGTATATCCCAGTAATGGATGCGGGGGCACATCTATAAGGGGGCATGCCAGGGGAATGTAAACAACACTATTGGATTATACAGGTACCTCCTTCTCGCAAGTCAACACACAATCTAAATAATAAGCACTTACTTACAACAGTGTAGTATTATTATTATTACTATACAGGATTTATATGGCGCCAACAGTTTGCTTGGTGCTTTACAATATAATGGGAGACAATACAGCAACGATACCGTTCAATACAAGAGGGATAGGAGGGCCCTGATCCTTGGAGCTTACAATCTAAGAGGGAGGGGCTGATGGTACAAAAAGTAATAACTGTGGGGGATGGACTGATAGGAGAAATAGAAGATTCCGTTATTAGCTGAAGACAGGATAGGTTTCCCTGAAGAGATAGGTTTTCAGAGATCGCCTAAAAGTGGGCAGAGTGGGCAATAGACGGATAGATTGGGGTAGAGAGTTCCAGAGGATGGGGGAGGCTCTGGAGAAGTCTTGGAGTCTAGCAATAGAGGAGGAGACAAAGGAGCTAGAGAGCAGGAGGTCATGGCAGGAGAAGAGAGGACGCTTTGGGTGATATTTGGAGACAAGATTGGTGATGTAATTTGGGGCAGAGTTGTAAATGGCTTTATATGTTATTGTTAATGTTTTGAATTTTATTTGTTGGGCAATGGGAAGCCAGTGGAGGGATTGGCAGAGAGGGACGGCAGATATGGAACGGTTGGTAAGGCAGATGTGTCTGACTGCAGCATTCATGATAGACTGAAGAGGGGATAGCCTGCAATGAGGTAGACCAATGAGGAGGGAGTTACAATAGTCCAGAGGCGAGAGGAGGGAAAAAGTTGCTTAGTGGTTTCAGAGGTTAAAAACGGGAGTATCTTGGAGATGTTGCGGAGGTGAAGTCTACAAGATTTATCGCTAGGGTACATAGAATAAACTGGAGACCTCCTATAGTGTAACAGTTGAGTCTATCCAGCGCTGCAAAGGAACAAAAACCAGTTAAGGGTATTAATTATGTATCTCATATTGCAGGGCAACAACGGGTTGCAGGCAGGGGCGGACTGACCATTTGGAAACTCGGGCACTGCCCGAGGGCCCGGGGTCAGTAGGGGGCCCCATGAGATGCCCCTGGTACCTTTGTCATAGGCTTTTTGAGTTTGGGCAAGGACACAGGGGCCCCATGATCCCCTATTGCCCGGGGGCCCCATGAGTTGTCAGTCTGCCCCTGGTTGCAGGCTTAATAAGACACTCGCCATAGCCCCAATCTTTAGCTAAAAATTTTAGGCCTTCCTCAGTTCACAAATGGGAATCACTCCACATCAGGTGAGTAACACAGGGACACATTTTGCACAGTGTATAACTGTTTAGGTTGATATCACAAAAAATTTGCTTTCTAATCCAGCTAGGAGCATTTATCTAGGATATACTGTTGATGAAACACTGTTAGCTACTGAACTCCCCAGCAAGTTCTCACTTGCGATTCAATAGTCAGTCACTTACTCCTACATTGCCACTGGGTAACAAGGCTTACCTGTAGGTAAAAATTACCAAAGTGGGTTTACTTACACTTACACTTTAAGTTCCACCTTAACTCTTTTCTTCTTTAAAGCATTCTTTCTCAACCAGGGTTCTTCCAGAGGTTGCCTGGGGTTCCTTGAGAAGAGAGCAAATTGATTATTAACAGTAGTAGATCTTCTGCCTACTGTGATCACCAATTCAAAGAGTCACTACATTTTCTTTGTCTGTTTCTTTTCTGGCCAACATTATCATTTATTTTATGATTATTATTCATTAAAAGATCTGGACATGACCTATAGGTCCAATTACTATTATTATTATTATTATACAGTTGGTGTAGCGCTTTACAAAATGAAGGCAGACATTACAGTTACGATACAATTTGGTACAAGAGGAAACAGAGGCCCTGGCTCGTTAGAGCTTACAATCTAGGAGGAAGGGTTAAGTATTACAAAAGGTAATAGCTGTGGGGGGATGAGCTGATGGAGAAAATAAATGGCGGTTTACTAGGTAGATTCAGGCTTCTTTAAAGAGAAAGGTTTTCAGGGATCATCTAAAGGTGGATAGATTAGGAGACAGCAGGACAGATAGGGGTAGGGAGTGCCATAGGATGGGAGAAGCTTGGGAGAAGTCCTGGAGGTGAGCATGGGAGGTGGTGACACAGGAACTAGAGAGCAGAAGGTCTTGGGAGGATCGAAGAGAGCAGTTTGGTTGATATTTTGAGACCAGGTTGGTGATGTAGCTGGGAGCAGAGTTGTGGATGGCTTTGTAATTTGTTGAATTTTATTCCTTGAGCGAGTGAAAGCCAGTGGAGGGATTGGCAGAGAGGGATGGAGGCCAGTGGAGGGATTGGCAGAGAGGGGTAGCAGACACTGAATGGCTGGTAAGGTGAATGAGCCTGGTAGCAGCATTCATGATGGACTGGAGGTCCAATAATTTTAGTAGGGGTTCCCTGAGACCTGAAAGCTCTTCCAAGGGTTCCTCTATGCTAAAAAGTTTGAGAATATTTACTCCAGAGGAATGTCTTTTCAGTCCCTTTTACCATCCTCACCATAGACGTCTAGCTCTGTTCACAAGCCTCAATCACCACCTTGTGGTATATCGTTGTACTTCTAACTTACTGCAGTATTGTACAGAAGCCTGGAAAAAAATCAGACAGATCATAGGTGCACATGGGAGCTATATATTTATGTGATACCGAATCAATAAGAAATTAGCTTGAGGACATTCCAGACTTGGGTTTTGAGAAGGAGCAGCAAATGATTTTTGGAGATTAGGATGTATACAATTCTCCAAGTGAACATAGCAACAAATGTCAACGAATCCGAAAAAAAAGTTGTAACAAAATGAATTAAGGCATTTGTTTCATTTGGATGATATCACAATGGTAAGTCGGGCCCATGGGGAAATGACTCCAATTTTCAAATTTGTTCAAAAGTTCAGATTCGAGTAAATGTGTGATTTAACCTCCCTGGCGGTATGATTATGTCAGTATTTCTGTGCTGAAAGCGCGGTACCATTTTTTTGCATGGAAATATGTAGTTTTTTTATTGTAGGCTGTAATTTTTAGGGATAACGCACTGAAATCTGTCCGAACAAGAGTCTAGTAAACATCCCGGGTATGTTACAATTTGAAACACAAAATCATAAATTATAATTTAATAAATAATCATAAAAAAAATAATATATATAATAATAATAAATTTAATTCAATAATATAATCAAACCAAAAACACTGAAATTTGAAATATAGCGCCAAGTTCGCACATCGCTGAGCAAAGTCGCAAAATCGCTTTCAGTGTCTGATGACGAATTTCCCCACGAATCATTATCACTCAATTCTGCAAGTGGTTCTGATTTACTATCGCTGTTCTCTAGCTGATCTAAACCCGCTTTTGACCTAAAGGGACGCTTTTTGGACGCCATGGACTTTTCTCAGTTTCCAGGCAGAAAGAACAGACAAAATGCAGGCAGGGCGCCGGACAAAGCACTCGGGACAAAATGTATGTGAAATGGGTTGAAACAGCAATGTTTTACTATGTAACTTTTTTTTGAAAAAATGACATTTTTAAAAATTTTCTAATTTCCCGTCGGCAGCGGGAAATGTGAAAATTTAAAAAATTGTCATTTTTTTATAAAAAAATTTTACATAGTAAAGGCGCCCGTACATCCCGCGTCACAGGGACCGGAACACAGAAGCCGGATGCCGGCATCGGCCGGAGGGGATGGCCAGGGACGCTGCAAAGGACACATCGCAGGAGTGAAGGACAAGGTAAGCTCTGCAGGGACTCCCTATGCAGCACCGCATGGTAAGCCCGAGTGTAGCTCGGGGTTACCGCTTTTGGTACTGAAATTTTACCCCGAGCTACACTCAGGAATACCGCCAGGGAGGTTAAATTGAATTTGTAATTGTCACATCCAGTCAGTTCACTTCCACAGTCTAATGTAATTCTTAGGTTTGAAAAATTCAGGGCCGGCAAATTTTGCATTATTTATTCCTTTGCATCCAATTATTGAATCCTTCCCAATAGTTTTCATATATGAATCAAATCCATCCAAAATATACACTCACCGGCCACTGTATTAGGACCACCTGTTCAATTGCTCGGTAACACAAATTGCTAATTAGCCAATCACATGGCAGCCACTCAATGCATTTAGGCATCTAGACGTGGTGAAGACTACTTGCTGAAGTTCAAACCAAGCATCAGAATGGTGAAGAAAGGAGATTTAAGTGACTTTGAATGTAGGTTGTTGGTGCCAGATGGGCTGGTCTGAGTATTTCAAAAACTGCTGATCTACTGGGATTTTCACGCACAACCATCTCTAGGGTTTACAGAGAATGGTCCAAAAGAGAGAAAATGTCCAGTGAGTGGCAATTGTGTGGACAAAAATGCCTTGTTGTCAGAGGAGAATGGCCATCCCTTTATGACTACAGAGTACCCATCTTCTTATGGCTACTTCCAGCAGGACAATGCTTATAATAATTCCATCACCTTGTTGAATCTATGCCAGGAAGAATGAAGGCAGTTCTGAAGGCAAAAGGGGGTTCAACCCGGTACTAGCAAGGTGTATCTAATAAAGTGTCCAGTGAGTGTATAGCAATCATCTGAAAAAAACTGCAACATTTTTTGAATCCACGTGGAGCAATTAATATATGTAATGAATTCAGAAAATGAACGTTCATCATAACAAATATGTCAATACTAAATTCTTCAATAAACAAATGCATCTGAAATGAAACAAATGTTTCTGGCCTGCACATGTCTAGCGACATCCACAAGCTCCTTCACCAGCATTGACGTCTTCTTGGATCTTCTGCCATCTTAATTGGCCTGGCCAGCATGACAAAATCTCTGGTGCATGCTTTAGGGCTCATTCACACTTGGCTGTTTTACCAACGCTTGCCAAACGCCCCCATAGCGTTTGGCAAGCGTTGGTCTGGCGTTTGCGGAGCGTTTTTTAACGCTCCACAAACGCCGCAAGCGCGGTTTGCTGAGCGTTAAAAACGCCCCACAAACGCCTATAATGCAGTTTGAATGGTGTTACCGCTCCGCAAACGCCCTGCAACTGCGTCGCAACCGCACCGCAAACGCCGGCTGGGCGTTTGCGGAGCGGCACCATAGACTAGAATAGGAGGCTTCAACGCCTCCTGACTCGACCAGAGGCGTCCGTTTTGCCACGACGCAACACGACACGACGCAAACGCTCCCGTTAGAACAGCACCATATGCTGTAATGTACAGATTTTGTAGAGGCATTTGGGAAGCGGTAAAAACGCTTCCCAAATGCCTCTCTGCTGCCTGCACACAACGCTAGTGTGAACGTAGCCTTAGTGAATTAGTTCATCCTGGCACCTGGATTGTACACTGAACAGCTCGGTTTTCACATGTTAGGAGCAGGGGCGGACTGACCATTTGGAAACTCGGGCACTGCCTGAGGGCCCGGGGTCAGCAGGGGGCCCCATGAGATGCACCTTTTTCATAGGCTTTTTTGAGTTTGGGCAAGGACACAGGGGCCCCATGATCCCCTATTGCCCGGGGGCCCCATGAGTTGTCAGTCCGCCCCTGGTTAGGAATTTGTGAGGAGGAAGGTGAGAATCCTTTTTTTGCGGATGGGTGACAGTAGGTTTCTTCTGCGATAAAAAAAGCCTTCCTGCTTGCAAATTTTCTATTTTTTTGCCTAATGTTTTGCTGTACCAAAGTTTCTTCAGAAACAAGGATATTAAAATATTAAAAAGGGAAGCAATGCTTCCATATGTTTTAGACAATAAACTAGACATTTCACACAATGCAGTTATACTCCACAGCAGCCATTCTCCGTTAGAAAGCATCCCAAGTGTATTAGTGCGGAACAAAATTAAAAATATAACAAAAACTCACAAAATTTTATATACAGTAGATATATATTCATATATATATACAGTATATATGGCTTTTTTTTAGCGGGAACGCAGGGGAATGCAGTTCTGGCACCTCCAGCATTGAGCCTGGGTTCACATATATGCGGTGCGGTATATCACATGTGATTCCCACAGGAATCGCATCCCATTCCTGTGCAAATCACATGCGATTTGTGTGCAGTATGATTGGAGCCATACATTTTCTATGGCTCTAATCGCACTGCACCAAAAAGGTGCAGGACCCTTTTTTGGAATCTGCACTAGAATCGTATCGCATGGCTATTGACAGCTATGCGATCCGATTCTGCACATTGCACCACGTTTTGAGGACGCTTTAGGGGTGTTGTTAACATACACACCCACAGCTGTTTGCATGAACGAGGTGCGATTCTGATGCGGTGCGGAATTCGCACAGAAAACGCTGCAAATTTTGCACCGCATCAGTGTGAACCAGGGCTGAATGTATGTAATGGCAAAGGGTGCTGTAGGATCTATTGTCACTGAAGGGAATCTATTTTTGTGTGGTGATATATTGTGGCTGGAGAGGTCTATTGTTTCTGCTGAGGGATCTATTGTTGATGGGGAGTCTATTGATGCTGGCTGCTGGCAGACCTGTTGTAGCTTCTGGGAGTTTATTGTTGCTGGGGCGGTCTTTTGTTTTTTTTTGGGGGGGTCCATTGTTGCTGGGGGGAGGGGGGTCTATTGTTGCTGACTGTCAGGAATCTATTTTTCTGCTTTTCTTGTTATCATTAACAAATTCCATACAAATCATTCAACACTGCAAAATGATACTTGGCTCTGTACTCTCCAAAAGGAGTGGTACTGGGAGGTGGGTAGGTGGGCATAGACAAGAAGTGACTCAGAAGGGGGGAGTTCCTTCACTTATTTTTTTCAGAAAAAAGCCATATATATATATATATATATATATATATATACAGTTGCAAGAAAAAGTATGTGACCCCCTTGGGATTACGTGGAGTTTTGCATGAATTGGGCATAAAATGTGCTCTGAACGTCATCTAAGTCACAACAATAGAAGAACACAGTCTGCTGAACATAATACTACACAAACATTAGATGTTGCCATGGTTTAATTGCACATAACATGTAAACATTCACAGTGCAGGGAGGAAAAAGTATGTGAGGCCCTAGCTTAATGACTTCTGCCAGAGCTAATTGGAGCCAGGAGTGAGCCAACCTTGACTCCAATCAGTGTGATGATATTGGATGTGTTGCTGACAGCTGTCCTGCCCTTAAAAAACACACACCTGTTTTGGGTTTACTGGTTTCAAGAAGCACTGTCTGATGTGAACCATGCCTCCAGAAAAGAGCTCTCAGAAGACCTACGATCAAGAATTGTTGACTTGCATGAAGCTGGAAAGGGTTACAAAAGTATCTCTAAAAGCCTTGATGTTCATGTGTCCACGGTAAGACAGACTGTCTACAAATGGAGAAAGTTTAGCACTGTTGCTACTCTCCCTAGGCGTGGTCGTCCTGTAATAATGACTGCAAGCGCACAGCGCAGAATGCTGCATGAGGTAAAGAAGAATCCCAGAGTGTCAGCTAAAGACCTACAGAAATCTCTGGCACATGCTAACATTTTTGTTGACACATCTACAATAAGGAAAACATTAAACAAGAATGGAGTACATGGGAGGACACCACGGAGGAAGCCATTGCTGTCCAAAAAGAATATTGCAGCACGTTTGAAGTTTGCAAAAGAGCACCTGGATGTTCCACAGCACTACTGGCAAAATATACTGTGGGCAGATGAAACCAAGATTGAGTTGTTTGGGAAGAACACACAACACTATGTGTGGAGAAAAAAAAGGCGCAGCACACCAACATCAAAACCTCATCCCCACTGTGAAACATGGCGGAGGGAGCATCATGGTTTGGGGCTGCTTTGCTGCCTCAGGGCCTGGACGGATTGTTGTCATTGATGGAAAAATGAATTCCAGAGTTTATCAAGACATTTTGCAGGAAAACGTACGACCACCTGTCCGCCAACTGAAGCTCCGCAGAGGATGGGTGATGCAACAGGACAATGACCCAAAGCATACAAGTAATTCAACAAAACAATGGCTGCAACAGCACAGAATACGCCTTCTGGAGTGGCCCAGTCAGAGTCCTGACCTCAACCCCATTGAAATGCTGTGGCATGACCTTAAGAGAGCGATTCACACCAGACATCCCAAGAATATTGCTACACTGAAACAGTTTTGTGAAGAGGAGTGGTCCAAAATGACTCCAGATCGTTGTGCAGGTCTGATCTGCAACTACAGGAAACGTTTGGTTGAGGTTATTGCTGCCAAAGGAGGGTCAACCAGTTATTAAGTCCAAAGGTTCACATACTTTTTCCTCCCTGCACTGTGAATGTTTACATGTTATGTGCAATTAAACCATGGCAACATCTACTGTTTGTGTAGTATTATGTTCAGCAGACTGTGTTCTTCTATTGTTGTGACTTAGATGACGTTCAGAGCACATTTTATGCCCAATTCATGCAAAACTCCACGTAATCCCAAGGGGTTCACATACTTTTTCTTGCAACTGTATATATATATATACTATATTACCAAAAGTATTGGCCCCCCCTCCAAATCATTGGATTCAGGTGTTCTAATCACCTCCATGGCCACAGGTGTATAAAATCATCACCTAAGCATGCAGACTGCTTCTACAAACATTGGTGAAAGAATGGGTCGCTCTCAGGAGCTCAGTGACTCCAACCACGGTACCGAGGGACAGGTGAGTGGCTGTTTTTTTTAAAAGTCAGCAGTTACAGTTTTTCTTCCTGCCCCTTCAAATTTTTCCGTCATTGCTGTCGAAAATGAACATTGATTTGATCCCACTAACGGTTAGAAAATCAAATTAATATTCTTGAAACTAATAGTCTCGGCCGAAAATCTACATGTGTATGGCCAGCTTAACTTTTCAAATTCGAAATTTTGAATGTGAAGGACTTCAAATTTGGTTGAAATGTTTTCAAATTGAATTCGAATACGAATTACCGAAATGAATCCTGAAAACATATTGAATTAATTTACCGAATCCAACTACACAAAATTTGTTAGATTTCAAAGTCGCCAATTGTATTTTGGCAGTTTATATTTACTAAAATAATTGCATTTCCATGTTGTGTGTACTGTGGGAGACCAGATATAGTGAATGCAGGGTCCGGGGAGACCAGATATAGTGAATGCAGGGTCCGAGGAGACCAGATATTATGAATGCAGGGTCCAGGGAGACCAGATATAGTGAATGCAGGGTCCGGGGAGACCAGATATAGTAAATGCAGGGTCCTGGGATACCAGTCATAGTGAATGCAGGGTCCTGAGACACCAGATATAGTGAATGCAGGGTCCGGGGAGACTATATATAGTGAATGCAGGGTCCGGGGAGACCAGATATAGTGAATGCAGGGTCCGGGGAGACTATATATAGTGAATGCAGGGTCCGGGGAGACCAGATATAGTGAATGCAGGGTCCGGGGAGACCAGATATAGTGAATGCAGGGTCCGGGGAGACTATATATAGTGAATGCAGGGTCCTGGGAGACCGGATATAGTGAATGCAGGGTCCTGGGAGACCGGATATAGTGAATGCAGGGTCCTGGGGAGACGGATATAGTGAATGCAGGGTCCGGGGAGACCAGATATAATGAATGCAGGGTCCTGGGAGACTGGATATAGTGAATGCAGGGTGCGGGGAGACCAGATAGTAAATGCAGGGTCCTGGGAGACCAGATATAGTGAATTCAGGATCCAGGGAGACAAGATATAGTGAATGCAGGGTCTGGGGAGACCGGATATAGTGAATGCAGGGTCCGGGAGAGACCAGATATAGTGAATGAAGGGTCCGGGGAGACCAGATATAGTGAATGCAGGGTCCGGGGAGACCAGATATAGTGAATGCAGGGTTCGGGGAGACCAGATATAGTGAATGCAGGGTCCGGGGAGACCGGATATAGTGAATGCAGGGTCCGGGGAGACCGGATATAGTGAATGTAGGGTCCGGGGAGACCGGATATAGTGAATGTAGGGTCCGGGGAGACCGGATATAGTGAATGCAGGGTCCGGGGAGACCGGATATAGTGAATGCAGGGTCCGGGGAGACCAGATATAGTGAATGAAGGGTCCGGGGAGACCAGATATAGTGAATGCAGGGTCCGGGGAGACCAGATATAGTGAATGCAGGGTTCGGGGAGACCAGATATAGTGAATGCAGGGTCCGGGGAGACCTGATATAGTGAATGCAGGGTCCGGGGAGACCAGATATAGTGAATGCATGGTCCAGGGAGACCGGATATAGTGAATGCATGGTCCGGGGAGACCAGATATAATGAATGCAGGGTCTGGGGAGACCAGATATAGTGAATGCAGGGTCCGGGGAGAGCGGATATAGTGAATGCAGAGTCCGGGGAGACTAGATATAGTGAATGCAGGGTCCAGGGAGACCGGATATAGTGAATGTAAGGTCCGGGGAGAGCGGATATAGTGAATGCAGGGTCTGGGGAGACCAGATATAGTGAATGCAGGGTCCGGGGAGACCAGATATAGTGAATGCAGGGTCCGGGGAGACCAGACATAGTGAATGCCGGGTCCTGGGAGACCGGATATAGTGAATGCAGGGACCGGGGAGACCGGATATAGTGGATGCAGGGTCCGGGGAGACCAGATATAGTGAATGCAGGGTCTGGGGAGACCAGACATAGTGAATGCCGGGTCCTGGGAGACCGGATATAGTGAATGCAGGGACCGGGGAGACCGGATATAGTGAATGCAGGGTCCGGGGAGACCAGATATAGTGAATGCAGGGTCTGGGGAGACCAGATATAGTGAATGCAGGGTCCGGGGAGAGCGGATATAGTGAATGCAGGGTCCAGGGAGACCAGATATAGTGAATGCAGGGTCCGGGGAGACCAGATATAATGAATGCAGGGTCCGGGGAGACCAGACATAGTGAATGCGGGTCCTGGGAGACCGGATATAGTGAATGCAGGGTCCGGGGAGAGTGGATATAGTGAATGCAGGGTCCAGGGAGACCAGATATAGTGAATGCAGGGTCCGGGGAGACCAGATATAATGAATGCAGGGTCCGGGGAGACCAGACATAGTGAATGCCGGGTCCTGGGAGACCGGATATAGTGAATGCAGGGTCCGGGGAGACCGGATATAGTGAATGCAGGGTCCGGGGAGACCAGATATAGTGAATGCAGGGTCTGGGGAGACCAGATATAGTGAATGCAGGGTCCGGGGAGAGCGGATATAGTGAATGCAGGGTCCAGGGAGACCGGATATAGTGAATGCAGGGTCTGAGGTTTAGTAACACTTTAAGTACATGTGATATTTCAATTTTTCCTTGTTAATAAATTCACAGACATTCCTAAAATTCTGATTTCACATCGTCACTGTGGGGTACTGAGTGTAGATTAATGAGAACAAAAATGAATTTAAATAACTGTAGTATCAGGCTGAAACATAACAAAATTGAAAAAAAGAGAAGAGGATCTAAATCAGGGGCAGACTGACAACTCATGGGGCCCCTGGGCAATAGGGGATCATGGGGCCCTTGTGTCCTTGCCCAAACTCAAAAAAGCCTATGAAAACGGTACCAGGGGCATCTCATGGGGCCCCTACTGACCCCGGGCCCTCGGGCAGTGCCCGAGTTTCCAAATGGTCAGTCCGCCCCTGGTCTAAATACATTAGGAATGTGCCTATATACCAGTGATGGCGAACCTTTTTGAGCCCGAGTGCCCAAACTGCAACCCAAAACCAACTTATTTCTTTCAAAGTGCCAACACTGCAATGAAACCTGAATATCGAGCTTTTGGTTTAGAAAAAACAACTCGTACAGTAGTGCAAACTAATTAACAGTACAGGAATGACCAGAGACTGCGGGACACAGTACAGGGATGACCAGAGACTGCGGACACAGTACAGGGATGACCAGAGACTGCGGACACAGTACAGGGATGACCAGAGACTGCGGACACAGTACAGGGATGACCAGAGACTGCGGACACAGTACAGGGATGACCAGAGACTGCGGACACAGTACAGGGATGACCAGAGACTGCGGACACAGTACAGGGATGACCAGAGACTGCGGACACAGTACAGGGATGACCAGAGACTGCGGACACAGTACAGGGATGACCAGAACTGCGGACAGTACAGGGATGACCAGAGACTGCGGACACAGTACAGGGATGACCAGAGACTGCGGACACAGTACAGGGATGACCAGAGACTGCGGACACAGTACAGGGATGACCAGAACTGCGGACAGTACAGGGATGACCAGAGACTGCGGACACAGTACAGGGATGACCAGAGACTGCGGACACAGTACAGGAGATGACCAGAGACTGCGGACACAGTACAGGAGATGACCAGAGACTGCGGACACAGTACAGGAGATGACCAGAGACTGCGGACACAGTACAGGGATGACCAGAGACTGCGGACACAGCACAGGGATGACCAGAGACTGGGGACACAGCACAGGGATGACCAGAGACTGGGGACACAGCACAGGGATGACCAGAGATGGGGACACAGCACAGGGATGACCAGAGACTGGGGACACAGCACAGGGATGACCAGAGACTGGGGACACAGCACAGGGATGACCAGAGACTGGGGACACAGCACAGGGATGACCAGAGACTGGGGACACAGCACAGGGATGACCAGAGACTGGGGACACAGCACAGGGATGACCAGAGACTGGGGACACAGCACAGGGATGACCAGAGACTGGGGACACAGCACAGGGATGACCAGAGACTGGGGACACAGCACAGGGATGACCATGAGACTGGGGACACAGCACAGGGATGACCAGAGACTGCGGACAGCACAGGGATGACTGCTGACCTTTGGGGAGGGAGGGGGAGCGGGTACCTGAATTTGACAGGTACCCGCTCTTACTTCCGCAGAGTTTTTTTTTTTTTTATCTTACCTGTTCCTCGATCCAGCCGCACGCTGTCTTCCCGGCTTCTGTAGTGTGGGCGCTCGTCAGGGGACAGCCGGATGCCCAGTGCGCATGCGCGAGAAGCGCTGCGCTTTGTGATTGGTCCGGCGGCTTCTGGGATCTGTCATGTGTCCCAGGTACCGCATTACCATTCACAAGGAGCACTGCTTCTTGTGCATTCGCACTTGGGGACCCGGCTGTCACGCACACTACACCCGGGAAGACAGCGCGCCGCTGGATTCTCCTGGCGTGCCCACAGATAAGGCTCGGCGTGCCGGCTGTGGCACGCGTGCCACGGGTTTGCCACCACTGCTATATACTATGTCATTACATATTACAGTGTTCGGCATGTCATACCTCAGAACTATCACTAGGTGTCAGGGTATAACCTTTAAAGGAAAATGAGTCTATAAACCTGTTTTTTGTGTCTATCCGCAACCAAATGTATTATTCTTTTATTTTTGCACAGCGGGGAAGAAGTTAGAATCTCTGTCGCATTTTATTACTATCTGCCCATCGGAAGGATTTCACTTCCTACATTGAAGAATACATTGAATATTCATTTGGTGATTAAATTATAATTACAGCAATAGATAACTAATCATATAACTTCCAATCTACTTCATATACAAAGTAATAAAAACAAGCATATTATATGGCATAAATGAGCAATGAAAAAAAAATGTGTTCAGCGAATAATTTCACGCCATTTCAAACCCTTCACGCCATTTAGCCATCAGCAAACATTACAATAAAGATCACTTAAAGGTCATCTCCATGTTTGCCCATCCCCCCCCCCCTCCATTTCTCACCCTTGCCTAAACTCCTCCCTGAATTAAATGTAAAAAACTATTCTGCTTAATATCTTACAGTGGTTGTAACCCCTTCCATATACCCAGTGAAGTGACTGGCCTCAGGCGATACACAGAGATGAAACAAATTATCCTGCATAAGTTGTACCTGTTTATCTGTAGCCTTCTCTTTTCTACAGCCATTCAAAGTCAAGAGTTTATAAAGCAAATTTGAGTGTTCAGAAAAAAAGGGACGGGGAGCTTAAATTACACTCTGAAGAGCTCAATGAGGAGAGCTATGAGAGCTGATCGGAAGGACTTTGAGGGGGACTGAGGACTTTGATATGGAAGAGAAGAATGAGGGCTCTAATGTGAAGGAGGAGGTGTGGGGGGGGGGGCTGAGGACGCTAATGTGAAAGGGGTGGGGGGACTGAGGACTTTGATCTAGAAGAGAGGAATGAACATATATTACTAACTGACAGTGGCGTCCCGAGGCAGGTGCGGGGGGGTGTGCGCCACACCGGGTGACACCTACCGCACGGGGTGACACCTACCGCACGGGGTGACACCTACTGCACGGGGTGACACCGGACCCACCCCATGAAAAGGTAAGTTGTAAAGCAAGCCGACGATCCCCACAGGATGGATCCAATCCATCCTGCGGGGATCAATGGCTTTCTTTACAACTTACCTTTTCGTGGAGCAGGTCCGGTGTCACCCCGTATAGGTTGCATACCAACAATCCCCGCAGGATGGATGGGGTCTGCGGATTGGGGAGCATAATGGATCGGAGTCTGATCCATTATGCTCAATCCGCAGATCTGAACCATCCTGCTGGGATCATCAGCATGCAACCTATACTTGGTGATACCGGACCTGCTCCATGAAAAGATAAGTTGTAAAGAAAGCCATTGATCCCCGCAGGATGGATCAGATCTGCGGATTGGAGAGCATAATTGATCGGAGTCTGATACATTATGCCCAA
Source organism: Staurois parvus (assembly GCA_951230385.1). Classification (NCBI taxonomy): domain Eukaryota; kingdom Metazoa; phylum Chordata; class Amphibia; order Anura; family Ranidae; genus Staurois; species Staurois parvus. The sequence goes on from CATNWA010019702.1 coordinate 72,285, forward strand.
TCCGCAGATCCCATCCATCCTGTGGGGATTGTTGGCTTTCTTTACAACTTATCTTTTCATGGAGCGGGTCTGGTATCACCCCGTCTAGGTTGCATGAGAACGATCCCTGCAGGATGGATCGGGTCTGCGGATTGGGGAGCATAATGTATCGGACTCTGATCCATTTTGCTCAATCCGCAGATCCGAACCATCCTGGGGGATCGTCAGCATGCAAACTCTACGGGGTGACACCAGATCCGCTCCATAAAAAGGTAAGTTGTAAAGAAAGCCAATGATCCCCGCAGGATGGATCAGATCTGCGGATTGGAGAGCATAATTGATCGGAATCTGATACATTATGCTCAAATCCACAGATCCCATCCATTCTGCGGGCATCTGACACAGATGTATATGCAAATCGCACCAAAAGTAGTGCATGTCCTACTTTTGAAATCGGTGCGGCTCCGACCAAGTCAGAACCAAACCGATATGACCGCTCCAATTGCAAACAATAGGGTGCGACTTGAAATGCTATTTGCAATTCGCAGGGCATGCAAATCGCATGCCAAGTCGCACCCACTGCACCCAGGGGGGGTTAGTGTCAAACCATCTGAATAATTGTGTGTTAGGTAACGGGGAATATAGATGAAGATTGAAATAGTGTTAAATATTTAATTAGTGTAAAAAACAAACCTAATGGAGTGTGTTGATGAGCAATATGTCATTACATTGTATTATTCATTTATATGAAGCTTTAAGTCGATTATCTGATTTTTGTTCCCTCTAAATTCATTTTCAGTTTCCGAGAGCTTTCTCAACAATCAATCAATCAATCAATAATAATAAAACAAACCCAATAAAACAGTTTATTGTTATTGTACAATCTCAGAACATTGGGAGGATGTACCCCAAATCCTGACCCAATCATCCATACGAGGCAGTAAAAACAGGATCAGGTCAGGTAATATATTTCGATCCTTCAGCTGGCCCTTTGTAATCTCTGTTTCCTGTGCCCAGCTGACAACATTTGTGACCTTTGGCTACTGTGTCTGATAGTCTTCATGGTTTGGCATGTTTGGTATTCGGAGATGCCTACTACATGGCTCTACTGTAAAGAGTGGTACTTGGAGCAGTAATGGACTTCCAGGCAGTGGCGTCCTGAGGCAGGTGTGGGGGGTGCGCGCCACACCAGGTGACACCAACCGCATGGCGTGACACCGAACCGCTCCAGCAAAAGGTAAGTTGTAAAGCAAGCTGACAATCCCTGCGGGAAGGATCCGATCCATCCTGTGGGGATCGTCAGCTTTCTTTACAATTCACCTTTTCGTGGAGCGGGTCCGGTGTCACCCTGTATAGGTTGCATGCCGACGATCCCCGCAGGATGGATTGGATCTGTGGATTGGGGAGCATAATGGATCGGACTCCAACCCATTATGCTCAATACGATTTGCTGCCTACTACATGGCTCTACTGTGAAGAGTGGTACTTGGAGCAGTTATGGATTTCCAGGCAGTGGTATACCAAGGCAGGTGCGGAGGGTGCGCGCCACACCGGGTGACACCGACCGGGGAGCATAATGTATCGGACTCCGATCCATTATGCTCAATCCACAGATCCGATCCATCCTGCGGGGATCGTCGGCTTTCTTTACAACTTACCTTTTCGTGGAGCGTGTCCGGTGTCACCCAGTATAGGTTGCAGGCCGACAATCCCTGCAGAATGGATCGGATCTGTGGATTGGGGAGCATAATGGATCGGACTCTGATCCATTATGCTCAATATGATTTGCTGCAGCGCAATTTCTAAATTAGTTCTTGCATTACTATTTCTGCAGTTTTTGTTGCAATTTCACATACATAGAATATAACTGAAATCGTACTGCAAATTGCAAGAAACCATTGAAAATCTTCACAAGTAGCAAAAAAGTCTTCAGAAATCGAACCTGAAATTGCACTGAAATTGCAGACAAATTGCGTGATTTTAAATCACAGCAGTGTGACCGGTGACTAAATCTGGATTTGCCTTCACAGGATAGGCTGGTATTTCGTAGTGTGTGTAGCACCCTCTAGTGTGCTACTAGAGTAGTGTAGTGATTCATAGGTAAAAATCATTGTGTGTGACTCATGGTAGTTGTGTGAGTTTGCAATTGAGGTTGGGTTATTGCAGGTCAGCTGGATGCCTCAACAGGTTGTGGCTCTATTGCCTCCTCCTGACTTTGGAGGACCATAGAACCTTCCAGAAGTTGGTAAGAAGGAAGGGGTGAAGGCCTAATCTGCATGTTCATGGAAGCCCAGCCAATCCCAGGTTTGGAGGCCCTGGTAGAGTAGTGAACTGGCCCATAAATATGGGAGAGTCAGGCTGACAGAGGAGTCGGGTGGAAGATGGAGTGCTGAGGAGACTGTTGGTGCCTGGGAGGGGTTCCCTAGGTCTAGGGGGGCCAGGCTCCAGGTTGGGTTGTTTCGGGAGGATACATTCAGCAGTAAAGTGTGAATGGGATCAGGACCTGGAGCAGCAGGGAGCAAACAGGACAGAGTGAGTACAGCAGCACACTCTGGGATCTACAAAGGAAAAGACTGCCACACGTAGCAAGCTTTCCAAGGACAGCATTGGTCACAATCCTTGTCCTGGGAGATCTTCAGAGAAGCCAAGAGGGCTTGTAGAGTTTGCAGGCTGTGCAACTGGGAGCAGCTCTACAGGGGAAGAGAAGACATCTCTGCATGTAGCTACGAGAAGCTGAGCTGATTTTGTGAGGGGCTGCTAGTTCATCACCCATAAAGAGCAGCTGTCACTGATCCACGACGACTGACGACTTTCAGGAAAAGAACAGTCCAGCATCTGCTTTTGTACATAGAAGGGAAGTTTCCTCGTTCCATTGATTCAAGCCAAACTGGGCATCCCATAATCCCTGTTTCCCTATCCAAGTTGATTTCCCTAATAAAACAACAAAACCAAGCCAAAGTACTGGTCCCTGTCTATAGATGCAGGTCTGTGTGAAAAAAACCTGTTGCCTGGCTGTGCGGAGAGAGGCTTAGGGATACCCATTACACCCTCATGAGGGTAGCACTACATGTGGAACTGTTAGCTGCATTTTCATGTCCTGAGTGCTGGGTTGGATTAAAGCCCAACTTTGGAAACTTTGAAAATTCACACAGCACTACTGCAAGGGTAAGCTGCTTTTTTAGTCTAGGGGAAGAGTACTTACTCAGATCCTTGGCAGATGGCACTCCCCCATGCTCTGGAGGTGGACTATCCCTCAGCTTCCATACATCCAATGCACAGCTCTGAACCCTCATCAGTCTTGATGACATCAGGAGCTTGGACCACTGGAGCATAGGGGAGAACATGCTGCAGGGACTAGTCTAGCAACATGGAGGAGCAGAGGACTGGCTAAATACATCTATACCCCTTAGACCTAAATGAGCTGTTGACCCTTGCAGTGCAGACACCACCACACTGCAAGGGAGAGTTTCCTGGAATTCAGCTTTAACTCATGTGCACATTCCAAATACAAAAGAAGACCAGGGCAAAGATGACAGTGCCAGCCATATACTGAGAAAGGAGTTTACAGACATCTCAATGGTGGGAAGGGCACTTGTAGGGCTAGCGGGTGAGACTCTCTCCATGTTCCTCTCCTCGTTGGGAGCCAAGTCTGGGTCGCATAGGAGGCCTACTCTAGAGCGGGTTCTTCTGGGCTATGCTAGGCTCCTTGAATAGGGTCACTCGCCTTGCACATGGGGTACCTTTACTTTGTGCCATGCTCACTAATGCCCCAGGGCTAAGCAAGGGTTGGTTTCAGGGATAACCCAACCTTATAGAAGACAGCTTTAGAAATGGCCATACACCGTGTACACTTCAACAATACCTGTCCTCTGGCTAACTCTACTACGTGTATGCTCTGTTAACTCTTCCTCTTCTGTACCTAGTGGCTATTCTGAGAACCTCTGAGTGCTGATCTGCTCCCCTTGCTATGGGAGAGGGACCACCAGGGGAGATAATGCTGACAACAACTCCCTCACCACAAGAGGATGTCCCACCTCTGACAGGTACACTTCACGACTTGGTAACTTCTTGCTGTCTTCATACCCCAGTGTGCTTTAACTCGACCCACACTGTAGGCTAAGTATAGAATGTGCCAGTTACTTCCATACACTCCTTTGGTAACTTCAGATCAGACAAGGACAACATTTCAAAAGCTTAACAAAAACTCTCAGCATACCAGTTTCAACATAAAGTGCACAGTCCTTCCCAAACATCCCCAATCCCTAACTCTGGCACATGCAAGAGTCCATACTTGACAGAGTCCATAGCGGCAGGTCTCCAGAACTAGTGTCTTTAGGGTAGTCTGCAGGTCCCAGCAATCCCCTACATGACAGATGTGACAGCAGGTAGATTGGAACTGCTCTCCCTTCTCTTTTCTCTTCTCTGTAAGCAGTTAGAGATTACAGTACATGCTGTGGCATGTCTGTGTCTTTCCTTCCCATGCATCAGACTGTGTGTCTGGTCAGAGTCCTCTCCCCTTTAATTACTAGGACAGAGAGAACTCATCAGAAAGTCTGTGAAACTGGGAAAACTCTTTCCCTCCTGACTGGGGCAGTAGCTGTCTCACTTTCAGGGGCGGACTGATCATTCAAGCATTTGGGCACTGCCCGAGGCCCGGGGTCAGTAGGGGGCCCCATGAGATGCCCCTTGTACCTTCCATTGGCTTTTTCATAGGCTTATTTGGGTGTGGGCGAGGATACATGGGCCCCAGGAAGGTATGTGTGTCATAATGTGTAAATATGCCAAGCATAGTGGCTTGGTGGTAAGGACTTCTGCCTGGCAGCACTGAGGTCCCTAGTTTGATTGCTGGTCAGGACTATCTGCTTGGAGTCTGCATTTTCTACCTATGCTTGCATGCATTTCTTCCCATACTCTAAAGACATGCCAGTAAGTTAATTGGCTGCTTTCCAAATTGTTCTAATGTTTATGTAATTATGTGAGATAAGGGCCATAGATTTTAAGCTCTTTGAGGGTAGAGACTGATGTGAATGTACAATATGTAAAAGAGCTGCCATAAACGTTGGCACTATCTATCTATCTATCTATCTATCCAAGCAAAGTATAGGAACGCCAGCCTTTACACGCACATGAACTTTAATGGCATCCCAGTCTTAGTTCGAATGGTTCAATATTGAGTTGGCCCATTCTTTCCAGCTATAACAACTCCAACTCTTCTGGGAAGGCCGTCCACAAGATTTAGGAGTGTGTCTATGGGAAGGTTTGACCATTCTTCCAGAAGCGCATTTGTGAGGGCAGGCACTGATATCGGACGAGAGGGCCTGGCTCTCAGTCTCCGCTCTAATTCACCCCAAAGGTGTTCTATCGGGTTGAGTGCAGGCCAGTCAAGTTCCTCCACCCTAAACTCGCTCATCCATGTCTTTGTAGAACTTGCTTTGTGTACTGGTGTGCAGTCATGTTGGAACATGAAGGGGCCATCCCCAAACTGTTCCCACAAAGCTGGGAGCATGAAATTGTCCAAAATGTCTTGGTATGCTGACGCCTTAAGAGTTCCCTTCACTGGAACTAAGGGGCCAACCCCAACCCCTGAAAAACAACCCCACACCTTAATCCCCCCTTCACCAAACTTTACACTCGGCACAATGCAGTCAGGCAAGTACTGTTCTCCTGACAACAGCCAAACCCAGACACGTCCATCAGATTGCCAGACAGAGAAGCACAAGTGGTCACTCCAGAGAACACGTCTCCACTGCTCTAGAGTCCAGTGGTGGAGTACTTTACACCACGGCATCCAATGCTTTGCATTGCACTTGGTGATATAAGGCTTGGATGCAGCTGCTCCGCCATGGAAACCCATTCCATGAAGCTCTCTACGCACTGTTGTGGTGCTAATCTGAAGGCCACACAAAGTTTGGAGGTCTTTAGCTTTAGCAGACAGTTAGCGACTTTTGCGCACTGTGCACTTCAGCTTGCACTGACCCCGCTCTGTCACTTTACATGGCCTACCACTTTGTGGCTGAGTTGCTGTTGTTCCCAGTTGATTCCATTTTGCTATAATACCACTAACAGTTGATTGTGGAAAATTTAGTAGCCAGGAAATGTCATGGATGGACTTATTGCACAGGTGGCAACCTATCACGGGACCACGCTTGAGATCACTGAGCTCCTGAGAGCGACCCATTCTTTCACAAATGTTTGTAGAAGCAGTCTGCATGCCTAGGGGCTTGATTATATACACCTGTGGCCATGGAGGTGATTGGAACACCCGAATCCAATGACTTGAAGGGTTGACCTAATACTTTTGGCAATATAGTGTGTATATATAAATATATATATATACTGTATATACTGTATACTGTATTATATATATACAGTTGTGTTCAAAATAATAGCAGTGTGTTGAAAAAAGTGAATAAAGCTCAAAATCCTTCTAATAGCTTTTATTTCCATACACACAAATGCATTGGGAACACGACACATTCTATTCCAAATCAAAACATGAAGACAAATAGATCAAATTTGTGTTGTTCCTCTAAAAAAATTGAAGAAAAGTGAATATTAGACGGTTCAAAAAAACAGCAGTGTTTGTATCCTTCTTTACAAACTCAAACATTCACTATATAAACTGAAAAATGTTTGAAGATTTTGCTTTCCTTTGAATGACTTCATGAATATTTGGTTGTAGTCGCACTGTTTCTGAGAACTGCTGTACATCTGTGTTGCATGGAGTCACCCAACTTCTGGCCCCTGTGATCAGGTATTCCAGCCCAGAATGATTGGACAACATTCCACAGTTCTTCTCTATTTCTTGGTTTTGCCTCAGAAACTGCATTTTTGATGTCACCCCACAAGTTTTCTATTGGATTAAGATCCGGGGATTGGGCTGGCCACTCCATAACGTCAATCTTGTTGGTCTGGAACCAAGATGTTGCACGTTTACTGGTGTGTTTGGGGTCTTGTCTTGTTGGAACCCCCATTTCAAGGGCATTTCCTCTTCAGCATAAGGCAGCATGACCTCTTCAAGTATTCTGATGTCTTCAAACTGATCCATGATCCCTGGTATGCGATAAATAGGCCCAACACCGTAGTATGAGATACATCCCAATATCATGATGCTTGCACCACCATGCTTCACTGTCTTCACAGTGTACTGTGGCTTGAATTCAATGTTTGGGGGTCGTCTTACAAACTGTCTCCGGCCACTAGACCCAAAAAGAACAATCTTACTTTCATCAGTCCACAAAATGTTGCGTCATTTCTCTTTAGGCCAGTCAATGTGCTCTTTGGCAAATTGTTACCTATTCAGCACATGTCTTTTTTTTTCAACAGTGGGACTTTGCGGGGGCTTCTTGCAGATAGCTTGGCTTCACATAGGCATCTTCTAATTGTAACAGTACTCACAGGGAACTTTACACCTTCTCTGATTTTCCTGGAGCTGATTGTTGGCGGAGTCCTTGCCATTTTGGCTATTCTATCCATGCGAATGGTAGTTTTTTGCTTTCTTCCACATCTTTCAGGTTTTGGTTGCCATTTTAAAGCATTTGTGATCATTTTAGCTGAGCAGCCTATCATTTTCTGCACTTCTTTATATGTTTTCCCCTCTACAATCAACTTTTTAATCAAGGTACGCTGTTCTTCTGAACAATGTCTGGAACGACCCATTTTTCTCAGAATTTTAGAGAGAAATGCACTGTAACCACCATGTACAAAATTTGCTGCCTTCCTTCCTTAAATAAGGGCAATAATTGCCACCTGTTTTGCAAAGAATGAATGACCTCACTAATAGAACTCCACACTGCTATTATTTTGAACATGCCCCTTTCAATTAGTGATTCAATTACACAGAATCAGCAGGATGCATGTCATGACTGTTGGGTCTGTTGGATTTCTATTACTCTACTACACCTGCTAGTAAATTATTTGCCATGTAGAAATATCATTTCTACCAAAAACAGTTATTGATCCGGTTAGTGATGTCTGACTGCTATTATTTTGAACACAACTGTATATCTGTAATAAATAAATAAGTCAAACCACCACAATGTGTACTTTGGTTCCATATAACAAATGGTTGTCTTATTGAGCTGTATTTTGGAAACCAGAGGATACAAACATTGAGGTAGGACAGAGCTCCAGAAATGTATATTAAACAGTCTGGATAGCAGCCAGATTATATATACCCAGGACAATCATACTCACTCGCAGAACATGTAGCTCACTGTTTTGTCCTTCCGGCAATTAGAGTAGCTCTGAACATCCAAGTCAGAATCTAAATATACATTAGATGGTTTGTAAAAGCGTGACACAGTAGGAGAGTGTACACAGAGGTGACTAAGTATTTCACTGGGATATGTCAGCACAGTAGCACAAATGAATAGGGCCTGAAGAATAAACATTTGGAATTCCATGGACCAAATTAACAGCCCAGTAAACCGAAAGGAAAAAAATACACCATGTGAAAAAAAACACACATACAAAGAACATGCCAGATCTGAGAGACCTTCAAGCTGGGGTCCTCTTTTATGCAAACTATGACCAGATCTCAGTTGGTTGCACTCCAGTCTGTCTAGAACTTCAGATTCCTTCAGCAGCTTGGCTTTATACAGTATCTGCAGTTGGAGCTCATATAAAGCCAGCCTTAGATAATGCAATTTTCTTCCCTGCAACTATGAGTTGCCAGAAAAAAAATCACTTGCTTCAACGCTGACTGTGTTGATTATTATTATTATTATACAGTATTTATAAAGCGCCAATAGTTCGCTCAGCGCTGTACATTACAAAGGGGGACAGAACATGTGACAGAACAATACCAATACAATGCAAAACATGAGGGGATTGAGGGCCCTGCTCTTTCGAGCTTACAATCTAGGAGGGAGGGGATAGGGGCACAGGAGGAGATAGCTGTGGGGGATGGAGTGGTAGGAAGAGTGGAGGAGGTCGGCAAGTTAGCAGGGGGTGGGGTAGGCTTCCCTGAAGAGATGGGTTTTCAGGGTGCGCCTAAAGGAGAGGAGAGTAGGTGATAATCTGATGGGTTGGGGCAGGGAGTTCCAGAGGATGGGTGACACCCTGGAGAAGTCCTGGAGGCAGGCATGGGAGGAGGAGACCAGGGAACTAGAGAGCAGGAGGTCTTCTGAGGAGCAGAGTGTGCGTGTTGGGCGGTACTTGGATATTAGGTCAGTGATATAGTTCGGGGCAGTATGGTGGACAGCTTTGTACGTCAGCGTTAGGATTTTGAATTTGATCCGTTGCACAATCAGAAGCCAGTGGAGGTATTGGCAGAGGGGGGTGGCGGAGATGGAGCGGTTGGAAAGGTGAATGAGTCTGGCAGCCGTATTCAGGATCGACTGAAGCGGGGATAGCCAGCGGCGAGGCAGGCCGGTGAGGAGGGAGTTGCAGTAGTCAAGTCGTGATATGATGAGGGAGTGGATGAGCTGTTTAGTGGTTTCTGGGGTTAGGAACGTGCGGATTTTGGCAATGTTGCGGAGGTGGAGTCTGCATGAGTTTGTTAAAGATTGGACTTGGGGCTGGAAGGATAGGTTGGAGTCCAGAATGACACCAAGTACTTTGGCCTGCAGGGTGGGTTTGATGGTAGCATTGTTGGATGTGATAGAGAAGTCAATGGGGGGTGGTGTTCGGGCTGGGGGGAAGACAAGAAACTCGGTTTTGGAGAGGTTCAGTTTAAGGAAATGGAGCGACATCCAGTCTGATATGTCGCTCAGCAGGTGTGTGATTCGGGCAGAGACCGAGGGGGTGAGGTGGGGGGTTGAGAGATAGATTTGTGTGTCATCGGCATAGAGGTGGTAGTTGAAGCCGTGAGAGTGTATGAGTTGGCCAAGGGAGGAGGTGTAGATGGAGAAGAGAAGGGGCCCGAGGACAGAGCCTTGAGGGACCCCAACAGAGAGGGGGAGTGAGGGGGAGGTGGTAGCATTATAGGTAACGCTGAAAGAGCGTTGTGACAGGTAAGATGAGAGCCAGAAGAGAGCAGAATCTCTGAGGCCGAGGGAGTGTAGTTTTTTGAGGAGGAGGGGGTGGTCGACTGTGTCGAAGGCCGCAGAGAGGTCAAGGAGTAGGAGCACTGAATAATGGCCATTAGCTTTGGAGTTAGCAGGTCGTTGGATAGTTTGAGTAAGGCAGTTTCGGTGGAGTGCAGGGGACGGAAGCCGGACTGTAGGGGATCGAGGAGGTTGTTGTCGTTGAGGTGAGAGCATAGGCGGGTGTAGACTAGGCGCTCGAGGAGTTTAGATGTAAATGGGAGCAGGGAGATGGGTCTGAGGTTGTTCGGGTCATTGGGGTCCAGGGAGGGCTTTTTAAGTATGGGGGTGATGTGTGCATGTTTCAGAGGGGAGGGAAAAGTGCCGGAGGAGAGGGAGAGATTGAAGATGTGGGTGAGGGAGCGTAGGATGGAGGGGGAGGGAGGTCGTAGGAGTTGTGAGGGGATAGGCTCGAGGGGGCAGGTGGTGAGGCGGGCATCAAAGAGGATCTTGGAGACTTCCTCGATGGTAGTAAGGTCAAAGGTGCGGAGTGTTGGGGGAGCTTCAGTATGAGGAATGTAGGGTGGGGTGGAAGAGGAGGTCAGAGCAGTGGTGGGGCCGTGGGAGAGGGGTGATGAGGGGGTAGCTGAGTGAGGGGGAAGGGGGTTGGAGGGAGTTTGAGCAGCGTCGAAGTCCCTGCGGGTTATGTCGAGAGGGAGGAGGGATGAGGGGGTAGCTGTGTGAGAGGGGACGGGTTGAGAGGGCGTGTCAGTTGCGGCGATGTCCTTGCGAATTGTCAGGGATCCCCCTCGATCCCTGCCGCGATGGTCCCGGCGCAGGCGCACTGCTCCGCCCTGTACACGGGCACTAGGTCCGGGCCGGCCGCGGCGTTCGAGTTCGCGCATGCGCAGTAGAAGCCGCGGCCGCCCGCTGGGCACCAATGGCAGCGCAGGGCGGGATATTTAAAATGTCCCTGAGCTGTCATTTCGTTGCCTTCTGGTCTTACCTGCTTCCTGTGATTCTGTACCTGTGCCTTGTAAGTTTATTGACCCGGATTGTTCTTGACCTGCTGATTTCTCCTGCCCAGACCCTTGCTTTGCCTGACCTCTCTCCCTGATGCCCCTCATTAGATCTGACCTCCTGTTGCTGACCTGGCGTGTGACCCGACGATTCTCTGCCTGCTCCCTTGTACCTTACCGTCCTCTACGTTACCAACTCGGCCTGTCTGACTTCGCACTTGCTCAGCCATCCATCCATCCATCCCATCGGGGTCACCCGACCTCCTCACATCTGGCTCTCCCTGGTTGGAGCCCCTGGCGAACACCCCTACCACTGACAGGTGTGCTCAGTAGTGGCGACCTGGTCTCGGGGTACTACAAGTCCATCCCCACCATCAGGGGCCCTGGTGAACAAGTACCCTGGGGCTCAGACTCCGCGCTCTGGGCACGCCCGACCAGTGGAGTTCTAGTGGTGCCGCTCGGCGGTCCCTCACGGTACCAGAAGGCCATGACTGAGCCTCGAGGAGGACCCTCCCCGATGGAGGAGGTTTGCAGGCACCTGGCTACCCTGACGCAAGCAGTAAACTCTTTGCAGGACAGATGTTTGCAGATTGAGAATCGGTTTCAGGCCTGCACCACATCTGCTCCTGTTTCACAGGCCCCGGCTCCTGCACCTCCGGTCGCAGCAGCCCACGAGCCGGCTCCTGGGCCTTGCGCATCACTCCCTATGGTGGAACCCCGAGTACCCTTACCCGAGCGCTTCCACGGGGATCGCACACGCTTTCGGTCATTCCGTGACTCCTGTCTGCTCTACTTTGAACTGCATCCACGGACCTTTTTGACAGAATCGGTGAAAGTGGGGTTTGTTATCTCCCTGTTGCAGGGTGAACCCCAAGACTGGGCCCACCGACTAAGGGGAAATAATGATCCCCATCTGGTTACGGTTGACAACACTTCTTTAACGCTATGGCCATCTTATACGATGACCCACAACGGGCGGCCTCGGCCGAGGCCACACATTATACGCACTCCGACAAGGTCGGCGAGCGGCTGAGGAATACGCCTCTGACTTTAGGCGCTGGATGGGAGACACTCGCTGGAACGAGTTCGCACTTTTGCACCAGTTCCGTATGGGCCTATCTGAGGCTCTGAAAGACGAGCTCGCCCGGGTAGAGGTGCCCGAGACATTAGAGGACTTGATTGCACTCACCATTAAAATTGACCGTAGGCTACGGGAGCGCAGATTGGAGAGGTCTGGTCAGGGTCGCGGAAATACCTGGGGGTCATTCCAAGGATCCAGTCAACATACTAGGCCCAAACATCCAGAACCTGCCATCTGAAGATGCTCCCGAACCCATGCAGCTAGGCCTGGCACGGCCTAAACTACCGCCAGAGGAACGCCAGCGCAGACGCTCCCAGAATCTGTGTCTCTACTGCGGTGAAGCTGGTCACATGGTATGTTCCTGCCCGCAGAAACTGAGTAAGTTCACCTCATCTTCTTTATCTATTGGCAATATGAATCCGTCCCAATACTTAGTTGTCCCCCTCTCCTTTCAGCTTTCAGAAAGGACCGTGGAGGTGACGGCCATAGTTGATTCGGGGGCATGCAGCTGTTTTGTGGATATCAATTTTGCTCACCAGCAGGGTATCCCCCTCCGTCCAAAGGAGAAGGGGTTTCACATCTTTTTGGCTGATGGGTCCCGGATAAAGTCAGGGGTGGTTAACCAGGAGACCCCTTCCATTGTGACTTCCATTGCCGGTCAGCACCAGGAACTCCTCCGCCTGGATGCTATTGCATCACCCATTTTCCCAGTCATTTTCTGGGGCTCCCATAATTGCGGGCCCATAACCCCCAAATTGACTGGGAAACTGGGGTTTGTCTCGTTCCCTTCCCCATACTGTCGGGAACTGTGCCGAACTTCGGGCCCGGAGGTCCCCCAGGTCCTCCTGTGCTCTGAAGGGGATGCCAGCCTAAAACAAGTGATTCCTGCAGCCTATCATGAGTTTCTTGATGTGTTCAGTGAACGGGGAGCAGATACTCTACCCCCCAACCGCCCATATGACTGTCCTATTGATCTGTTACCCCAGTTCTGAAATTCCCTTCGGGCGAATTTTTCCCCTTTCTGAGCTAGAATTAGGGGCCCTGAAGGATTATATTGAGGACAGCCTCCGGAAGGGATTCATCCGTCCCTCCACTTCCCCAGCAGGTGCAGGGATCTTCTTTGTAGAAAAAGAAGGACAAGACTTTGAGGCCATGTATTGACTATCGGGAGCTGAATAGGGTCACAACTAAAAATCGTTACCCATTACCACTGGTACCAGAATTATTCCAGAGCTTAAAAGCCGCAGTAGTATTTTACCAAGCTGGACTTAAGGGGAGCCTACAACTTGGTTCGCATAAGGGAGGGGGATGAGTAGAAAAATGGCCTTCCGCACCCGTTTCGGCCATTTCGAATACCTGGTCATGCCTTTCGGGTTGTGCAATGCGCCGGCCACCTTCCAGCACTTTGTAAACGACATCTTTAGGGACTTCCTGGACATCTTTGTCATCGTCTACTTAGACGACATTTTGATTTTCTCATCCTCCCTGGGGGAGCACAGGGTACATGTAACAAAGGTGTTGGGGGGCGGTTGCGGCAGCACGGGTTGTACGCTAAAGCAGAGAAATGTTGCTTTGAACAGGCTAGCGTTACATTTCTGGGTCTGATTATCTCCACCACGGGGGTCGCAATGGACCCTCAGAAGGTCTCTGTGATCCTAGATTGGCCTGAACCCACGGACAGGAAAAGCGTCCAACGTTTTATCGGGTTCGCAAACTTCTATCGGAAGTTCATCAAGAACTTCTCGGGTCTGGTCTCCCCCATCACTCAGTTAACCAAGCTTGGGACGCGATTCAGATGGACGCCAGAGGCACAGGAAGCTTTTGAAGCACTAAAGAAGTTATTTACCTCGGCCCCATTCTGGGTCATCCCGACGCCTCCCTGCCCTACATCTTAGAAGTAGATGCGTCAGAAAGAGTCTTTGCGTCACAAACGCGGGTTTGGCTCCATCCTTTCCCAGTGGAAAGGGCGCCAAGGAATTACTTCACCCAGTAGCATTCTTCTCAGGGAAACTTACCCCTGCGGAGAGGAACTACGACATTGGGGATCGAGAACTACTGGCTATCAAGACCGCATTAGAAGAATGGAGGTACCTGCTGGAAGGTGCCCTCACATCCCATCCTGATATTTCACGGACCACAAGAACCTGGAATATCTGAGGATGGCCAAACGTCTGCGCCCACGACAAGCAAGATGGGCATTGTTTTTTCTCGAGGTTCCAGTTCCACATCACATACAGGCCGGGTTCAAAAAACACGAAGCCAGACGCGTTGTCACGCTGCATGTACGAGGACGCCAAGGAGATCCCAGTACCTGACCGGACACACTATTCTTCCTGCGGGAAACTTCTTGGCCCTCCAGATGAACCTTCGCTCCGAGATCCTGAGAGCGTCCACAGCGATGTCTACCTCCGATGGGGCGCCCCTCCAGAACAAGGGGGGACTCCTATGGAGGGAGGACCGGATTGTGGTGCCGGAGGATGCCCGAACCTTAGTCTTGGGACATTGCCATGACCACCCGATGGCAGGACATTTTGGCCCGGTCAAGACCCTGGAACTTCTCCGACGTTCCTTCTGGTGGCCGGGACATGGCCAAGGATTTGTAAAAGTTACGTGGGCTCCTGTGCCATCTGCCAGCGGAACAAGCCTTCAAGAAATAAGGCGTGGGGCCTGCTACGTCCATTACCCATCCATGAACAGGCCCTGGCAGAAAATCTCTATGGACTTTATAGTCGAGCTTCCACCTTCACTGGACCCACACAGCAATTCTCGTGGTCGTGGACCGCTTATCCAAGATGGCCCATTTCATTCCTTTACGGAAGACTCCATCAGCAGCCGAGACGGGCGCAAGTTTTATTCGAGAGGTCGTTAGACTGCATGGGGGTTCCCGAAGACATCGTCTCGGACCGAGGGGTGCAGTTACCTCGAGATTTTGGAGGGCATTGTGCAAAGCCCTGGATATCAAGCTATCCCTTTCCTCGGCATTTCACCCTCAGACCAATGGTCAGACCGAAAGGACCAATCAGACCCTGGAGCAATACCTGCGATGCTACACATCATTCTCTCAGGACGACTGGGTGCCACTTCTCCCTTTGGCGGGAATTCGCGTACAACAACGCTTGCCATTCAGCAACAGGGCAGTGCCCCCGTTCTTCTCCAACTATGGGTTTCATCCTGTCTTCCTCCCGGATTTAGTCCCAGAATGCCCCAATTCCAGCGACACAGGATGCACTAACCTTTTTCACTTCAAACAATAAAAAACTACAGGAAGCCATCCGTCAAGCCCAAGAAGACTACAAGAGCTTCTTTTAATAGGAAGCGAAGAGGGGATCTGGTGTTGCAGTGCCGTGAGAGAGAAGGGTTTGGCTGGCTACATCGAACTTGAAGATGCTCTGCCCGTCAAAAAAGACCTAAATTTGGGCCCTGTTTTTAAATCAATAGGAGCCCTTTTTTGCATCAAACGGATGGTCAATGAAGTGGCCTATGAAGCTTGTTCTCCTCCTGAGAGACACTCAAGATCCACCCTGTCTTCCACGTGTCCCTGTTGAAGCCGGTAGTCCCTGATGCCTTCCCGGAACGGGAATCCAGGCCCCCGGAGGCCGTAACGGTTGAAGAGGGAAGAAGAATTTGAGGTGGAGGCAATCCTGAAGTGCCGACGAAGGGGGGGCCAGAGACCCAATTTCTCATCAAGTGGAAGGGCTACGGCCCTGAGGAAAATTCGTGGGAACCAGCCCATAATGTCCATGCACCTAGACATTGTCCGGAGGTTTCTTTGTGATCACCCGTGGTGGAGAGATCGGGTGTGGCATCCAGAGGTTGCCCGTCGGAGGGGGGGGGCAATGTCAGGGATCCCCTCGATCCCTGCCGCGATGGTCCCCGGCGCAGGCGCACTGCTCCGCCCTGTACACGGGCAATAGGTCCGGGGCTGGCCGCGGCGTTCGAGTTCGCGCATGCACAGTAGAAGCCGCGGCCGCCCGCTGGGCACCAATGCATAGCAGCGCAGGGGCGGAATATATTTAAATGTGTCCCTGAGCTGTCATTCGTTTGCCTTCTGGTCTTACCTGCTTCCTGTGATTCTGTACTATGCGCTGTAAGTTTATTGACCCGGATTGTTCTTGACCTGCTGATTTCTCCTGCCCAGACCCTTGCTTTTGCCTGACCTCTCTCCCTGGATGCCCCTCATTAGATCTGACCTCTGTTGCATGACCTGGCGTTGTGTTGACCCAACGATTCTCTGCCTGGCTCCCTTTGTATACCTTTACCGTTCCTCTACGTTACCAACTCGGCCTGTCTGACTTCGCACTTGCTCAGCCATCCATCCTACCCATCCCATCGGGGTCACCCGACCTCCTCACATCTGGCTCTCTCCCCTGGTTGGAGCCCCTGGCGAACACCCCTACCACTGACAGATGTGCTCAGTAGTCAAGGCGACCTGGTCTCGGGGTACTACTACAAGTCCATCCCCACCATCAGGGGCCGCTGGTGAAACAAGTACCCTGGGGCTTAGACTCCGCGCTCTGGGCACTTGGCCCGACCAGTGTGAGTGCTAGTGGTGCCGCTCAGCTGGGTCCCTCACACGAATTGTGTCAATCTTGTTTTTGAAGTGATTGGCAATCTCAAGGGCAGTGAGTGAGGTGGCTTGATGGGTGGAGGAGTGGGGGTGGCGAGAGATAGAGAGTTGAAGGGGAGAAGAGTCGGCGAGGATTGGAGGAGAGTGGGCCTTGATGAGGGTCAGGAAGTAGGCTTGCTTTTGGCACTTTTCGTGGAGGGACTGGAGGTTGTAGGTGTGGAAGGCAGATTTGTAGCGGGTGAAGGCTTGTTGAGATTTGGTTTGCGCCATAGTCGCTCCAGGGCACTGGACTGTGTCGTTTGAGGGTTTTTGGTGTGATCAGAAGTCTGCCAGGCTGGGCTGGAGCGGTTCGGGGTCTGATGTTGCGGTGTGGTTAAAGGCAGCTAGTGAGTCATGGGCTGTTGACAGCGCGTTGTTGTAGGCAGTCATAGCCAAATCAGGGCAGGACAGGGGGAGGATGCGGTCATGGAGTTGATCAGCTGCAGAGTGGCAAACGGGGGCAAGGGTTAAGGTTGCGGAAGGGTTAAGGCTCCGGCTGGTAGTAGTGTGACATTTGGAGGGGTAGGCATTGGGAGGACGAGGAGATAGAGAAGGTAATCAGGATTGTGGTCAGAGAGAGGGAAAGGGGGTGTATAGTGAGGTTGTGGGAGCGCAGCGGTTGGAGAAGACAAGATCAAGGATATTACCATCAGAGTGGGTGGTGGATTGTATGCACCTGTGCAAGTGCAAAGGAGGAGGTTAAGTGGAGGAGCACCGGGATGTGGTGGGGTTGTCGAGGTTGACAGGGATGTTGAAATCCCCAAGGATGATGGTGGGTAGCTCAGAGGAGAGGAAGAAGGGTAGCCAGGAGGAAAAGTCATCCATGGAAGCGGGGGGTATGGATCCAGGAGGGGTATATCACAGCAGCAATTTTCTGGGGGGGGTTGGTTGAATAGTCGGACGCGCAGTGGGCCTCGAAGGGAGGAGAAGGATGGGAGGGGGGGTTTTGGGAGGACTCGGAAGGTGCTCTGCCGTGACGGGAGCAGACCAACCCCACCACCTTTACGACCGTTAGGCCTGGGGTGAGTGGGTCCAGGTGTGAGACCGCCGTAGGAGAGGTGCAGCAGGGGAGGTAGAGTCAGTGGGCTGGATCCAGGTTTCCCGTTGAATCGCCAGGAGGTTGAGAGAGGCGGGAAACAAAGAGGTCGTGGATGGGGCGATGTAAGCTTGTTGCACACCGATCGGGCGTTCAGGGAGTGCACATGAAAACGGGAGGGGGGGGGGAGATTTAGGGAGCAGGGGGACAGATACTAAGTACGGGGGTTGCGGCAGGACGTGGAGGCGGGGGGGGTGTTGTGTGGGTGAGGGAGGTGGTGAAGGGCCAGGATTCGGGGAAATGTCCCCTGCGGTTATGAGGAGGAGAAGGGTGAGAGAAAAGGTGGCATGGGAGCGGGATGTGCAGGAGCGTGAGAAATACTACTAGTGGAGGTGTTGGGGTCAGTGGGAGAGTGGAGTAATAGGAGGAGGTGGTGGGTGCCGTAGAGGGGCGAAGGAAGCAGTGAGGACACAATATACAAGTGTTTGGGAGGTGCAGAGGGATATTTAGTGAATGGATTTTGGGAACGGAGGAGAGGAAAATGAGAAGGACGGAGTGAGTGAAAGAGGGATTTTGGGGAGGTGATGAGAGCAGTAGTAGGGAGATGATAGCAATGAGGGGGAGATGTACAAGTTTTGGTGGTGGAGCAGAGGGGTAAAGAAATGAGATCTGGGAACAGAGGATAGTAATAAGATAAGGAGAAGAGGGGATGTATTGTATAAAAGGTACACGGAGTGGGACTCAGGTATGTAAGAGATGGTTTCCCAGGGTGTTGATGGGGGAATCCTGCCCTCGGAGTTGTTGTGTTCTCCTGGCCACTGTACCTGCCAGAAGAACACAGTGAACATTGCTAGGGGGGCTATAGCCACTAGCAATAATCACATGAAAAATTCAGGCTGGTTGTACCACGTCGTACAACAATCGAAATTGGGTACAATCAGTCTGCCTATAGATAGTTTGAATCCCGTCCAGGCCCTGCTGAAACCGGTCCCAAGATACAAACCATCTATGGCCAGCTTAAGGCACTGTTGCTCTGGCCAGGGGTCGGACTGACCATTTGGAAACTCGGGCACTGCCCGAGGGCCCAGGGTCACATAGGGGGGGCCTCATGAGATGCCCCTGGTACCTTTTTCATAGGCTTTTTTTTGGGAAAGGACACAGGGGCCCCATGATCCCCTATTGCCCGGGGACCCCATGAGTTGTCAGTCCGCCCGTGCCTCTGGCTGCTAGTCTCAGGAGACTTTGGGTGAGATTTAGTGATGTTGCTTCTTTGCTGCTCCCTGTTCCTCTGGCTGGAAAAGAATCTCTACCCAAGGACCTGCAGAACAAGAATCTCCTTGGTACTGTCTCATTCATTCCGTGGATATGTGCTTTCTCCACCTTTCCTGCTGCTTCTTGATCATTCCCCCCCACAAGTCATCAGATTATCATTCATCATGGTTGCAGCTCTGACATGAAGAAGCAAAGCCCTGCCTTTCCAAGATGGCCTCTTTTACACAGAGACACAGTGCATAACAGGACACAATAAGTCAGAATATTGGGGAAAAGATCAGCTCTTGAAAGACCACAGGTAATGCTGGTGACAAAGGATGATCTTTGAGTTTGGATCATCCGTAAGTTCAACCTGAACCCAAGCTATTCAGAATTCTCCAAACAATTGAATCAAATGGGCATATTTGGCAAAGCTGGTGACAAGGGATGAGCTTTGAGTGTTGGTCAACCATGAGTCCAATCTGAACCCAAACTGTTCACCAATTCTCCAAACAGGTGAATGAAATTGCCAGATTTGGCCTATTTGGCCTTCCACCTGAACCACCAGCTGGAAGTCCTTCATTTGATGGTACGGGTTCAGTTACCCATGCCCTTTTTTACTAAAAGCTTTCAAATTCCCTTGTCATCCTGATTGGGATGTTGCATCTGCTGTTGAGAACTGTTTTCAGCTTTATAGGCTGAAATACAACAAACCATCCCGATAGTACTTACCCAACATAGTGCATGCTGTGAGAGGTCACTTTTGTTGTATATGCCCATTATGTAGGTGCATAGGGACATACCATGAAAGAGTTGGTAGGAAATGAAAGGAGGGAAGCCATCATTTCTCCATCCTCTTTCTCCCACAGTGGGACTTGGGGGTCTCTGATCCACTGGTGTCCTTCACTGCATTGTGGTAAAGCACTGTTGTGAACAGGGGTGGACTGACCATTTGGAAAACTCGGGCACTGCCTGAAGGCCCGAGGCAGTAGGGGGCCCCATGAGATGCCCCTGGTACCGTTTTTTATAGGCTTCTTTGAGTTTGGGCAAGGACACAGGGGCCCTATGATCCCTTATTGCCCGGGGGCCCCATGAGTTGTCAAGTCCGCCCCTGGTTTGTGAACTTTTTGGTGAGTAAGTGCATTGGCTTGTGGTCATATTGGTTTGAAAGAACCTGTGTCCTAAATTAGGGGGACTCTAATTTAGGACTTTAGGTCCTTTAGTCAATGGGCCTAAGAGGTACGTACGCACCGTTTGATTTTATTTCCCCAGCAATAACATATTAGAACCTGAGAGAGGATCTGTAAGGATGTTTGATCTTTATTGCCTTCTAAAACCTCTTACCAAAATGGTCTTTAAAAGCTCAGAAAAGAATTGCTCCTACAGACATCAGTGGGGTTCAAGTGCCATATTGAGTTTTTTTTTTGGAAAACATCCAGCAAACTGAACTTTGGTCAGTTTGCTCATCACTAATGTGACTAGTTCTTTGCCCTTTGTTTCTTTTCAGGACAATGCTTCCAAAATTCATATCTTATTACACTGTTTCTGCCACTGAACATTTCTGAACGTTAAATCTTTCCTTGTATATTTAGGCCACTAGTTTCAGGAGCCCTTTGTTGTATCATATATCTCTGTTAAAAACCATATAAAATGTGTCTCTATATCTCCATTCTGTCTGCACATCTAATAACAGAGTTGTACTCTATCAGTGGAATTTGTTTGAGGTGACCTTTCCCATTTGTGAAATTCTGTCTTGTGAAATATTTACTTTAGGATTCCATTGGCTTTG